>CM073596.1:65122691-65197691 GCA_037074705.1 Zhengitettix transpicula
GGGGGGTGAATACATAGATATGAAACATGGCCAAAACCATTCAGAATGAATTTATTCACTGAAATAATTAAAAGATAAGTCAGTCAGTAAAGAAATAAAGTGTTTAATATAAAACAAAATTAAAGGATATAAAAATGAAATGTGGCCATGGAAAGTCGGAATAAATTAAATTATTTAAATGTTACAGTCTAAATGTCCTTTAATAATAACAAATAATATCCCTAAATACAAAGACAAAAGAAGTGATGACATATAAATACCACAGCAACGTTTCTGCCGATCCTTGTTTCCTTTTAACAGGTGCCTGAGAAGAGAGCCTAGAGCGACACAACCGCAGACTCGTCAGTTGATAGAACTCAAAAAAAAATATTTTTTTTTGCTTTTCTGCACCTGATGAAAGGAACAAGGCTTCTTCTTTCGTCTGTATTTGTGGCTATTTTTCTTCTTATTATTAATTTTCAGTCCGCCGCAATTTTTTTTTCCATATTCGTTTCTTCCCCCCCCCCCCATTTATTCGTGACTGGTTCATGTGTAATATTTAACTTAGACTTTTTCCAGGACCTTCCATTGGTTCGATTATTTCCCCTCGCTTTTATTTCTTTTCTTTCAAAGAGTCGCGAAAAAGTCTAAATTAATTTATTATACCTGAAGCAGTCCCGAAATAAAAGGGGAAGAAACGTTTTTCTGAATTTATTCTGTAACCGGTTAAATTATTCATTTAATAATAAATTTATTCTGACTACTCCTCGGCCTTAATTAATTTTTCTATCCTTTAATTTTTATGTTATTTACTGACTGACCTATTTTTTATATTTATTTTAATTGTTTTGGCCTTATTTCATTATTTTCCCCCACCCCCCCACGTAAAATGCATCTACAAAGCATCCCTCATACGTGATACCAACCCCTTATAACAATCGTGGGAATATTAAAAACAAAATTATAATTTTTTTTCCCCTACTCTTCTCGATCGTTACCACCAATTAACAGTATTTCCGTCCCCCCCCCCTCCACAACCAACCCTGCCGCCCGCCCCCAATTTTTTTATTGTAATTTTAAATTTTTTAAGGGGTTAATAAATTTATTCCGATCGTTTGTTGGTCATTTTTACATTATATACTATATATATGTATTTTTTTAAGAGTCATATCGAGTCAAATATAATTAAAGATCAACACAACGTTTCTTCCCTGTTATTTTGGGACGTCTTCAGGTGTTTGTTACATATTGTGAAAGAAAAAAAAATTATTCCAAATATCTTAAATACAGAAATGACAGCGCGGGGGACGATGGGAGCGAAAAAAGAGCTTAAATCAAAGCTCAGCCATATTTAGGTCATGAAATTGAATTAAAAGTTACGGGGGTGAAGATGGCGGGGGGTGGGGGGGGGGTGGAGAGAGAAAAAAAAATATTTCTCGACCGCAAAGGGAACAGAATCAGTGAAATAAATACTTAAAATTTGAAGAATGCACAATTTAGACTTTTTTTTTAACGACGTGACGTTTCATCCCTCCCCAAAATTTTTTTGTGGGACATCTTCAGCTGTAAATTTCAATTAAAAATTTTTTTTTCGCCCCCGGAATGAAGTGTGAAGAATGGCAAACACATTTATATTTCATGTAATTAATTTATACGAATGTCCTTATGAGACACCTGAAGAGGTCCCAAGAAATTTAGGGGTGAAACGGTGAGGGGGGTTTGTTTTATTAAATTATTAAGCAAATATAATAAATTTGTGACTAATTCGCTGTTTATGTTTTTTTTCCCTCTTCATTTGATTTGAAATAAGTCAGAAAAAATATAATTCATTAACAAGTGTCGTTTCTGTACTCCTGAAGACGTCCTACATGGAGGGACGAAACGTTGTGTTTCACTTGAAGTTGAACGCTTAATTTTGGCACGCCGTGTGGTTGGTAAGACGGGAGATCTTTCGCCCCCCCCCACCCCTCCCCTGGGTGAGGTTGTTCCGTCTAATAAAAATCATCGAACCCCCGCCCCTTGTAGTTAGACACGCCCGCCAGCCTCGGCGTGACTTTGCAAGGGCCAAGTACGTGGTGACGTAATCCGGGATTGAATCACTTTCCAGCGCAATCTTTGCGGACGAGACGCTCCTGGACCAGCGAACGGCTGCTGACACATTGAGGCCGTCGTCGTCCCCCTAGGGGAATCCCCTTCAGGGATGAACTCCTCAACCTCGATGACCTCCACCAATTCAGTCCTGCTGGATCACAGCGTTCGCTGATAACCTTTTAATATAACGTCCGTTTTTTAATTAAAATAAAACAATCGAGACCTCATTCAGAAACACTTTAAAAAATTTTTCTTTATATTGTAACGACGTTTCGATACCTTTTCGTACCTTCGTCACCACAACTAAACGATCAACAAGTTCTTAAATTCACACGGAGTTTTGAAAAGAAAAAGGGAGGCGGTCCAGAGGCAACACAAGGTTGTATACCAAGTCAATCTGTAGGAAAATAAATGAAGAAGATACAGATAGGTGTCGAAACGTCGTTACAATATATAAAAAGGGAATAAAAAAACGTGTCTGTAAAAGGTCATGAATTCGGTTTTTTTTTAACGAGTATCGAAACATTTCTTCGTGGACGACCTCAACCAAAAAACAAACTTACATGTGCGTGCAATTCCCCTTTAATAGCATAGGAGGGGATTTGAAAGGGGGGATGCGGAAGGGTGGAGGAAGGTAGCAAAGGTTTACTAGGACCCCCCGGGCTATAGTTTAAGGATCCTACCCGGCATTCGCCTAAAGAAATGCAGGGAAAACCCTAGGAAAACCTGCATCAGGTATGTCGGGCATTGGGTACTTGTCCCACGCCCTTCCCAGGATAGCGGGAGAAGAGTTTGCTGTGGGGACGCAGCATTCCCTTCTCCGTGCCTCGACCAGTTTAGGAGGCAGCTGGCCGACTATTCCAATGGGTATAGCGAACAACTCTTACCGTATGCCCAAGGTCTGTGACCCCCAGGAACATACACCTCTCAAAACAGGCCGAGGTGCCTCGGCTTGTGGGAACCTTGGTTCAAAACGGAGAGGAAAAGGCATCCCCAAAGGTAGCCCCTTCGTGTCTCTCCTACAAGGTTGTACCTGCGAGAGAATATCCCTCGCATGTCTCGTATCTCAGATAATATAATCGTATGTGTCTGTACGTACTTATGTATTTATTATCTGAGTGGGGAAAAGGTAGATTATTTGAGGTAGTTTGATATATATATATATATCTATATATATGTATATATATATATATATATATATATATATATATATATATATATAGAGAGAGAGAGAGAGAGAGAGAGAGAGAGAAACATGCTACATGAGGGTGCAATTCCCCTTTAATAGCACAGGAAGGTATGCGGAAGGGGTAGAGCAAGGTAGCCAAGGGCTCCCCGGACTGTAGTTTAAGGATCCTACCCGACAATTCGCCAACAAGTGATGCAGGACAAACCCCTAAACAACCCTGTATCAGGTAGGTTGGCCTCTTGGGCCCTTCAGAATATTGGGGAACGCAGCATTACCCTTCCTCCGTGGCCTCGACCAGCTCAGGAGGCACATCTGGCCGACTGTTGCAATGGGAACAGCTGACAAGTCTTACCGTCGTATGTGCCAAGGTCTGCGACTACCCGGAACAAAGACACACCTCTCAAAAATTCGGGTCGAGGTGCCTCGGCTTGTGGGGAACCTTAGTTCCGAAAAGACTAGAGAGAGAGGAGGAGGCATCCCCATAGCGATATTTATGTCTGTCATTGAAAAGGCTACGAAAGCGTCGAGGCAGTTAAGTTTGTAAGCTCAACACAGGTTCTGATCCCGTGAGTCGTTGGAGAAAACCGTGACCAATATGGAGGTGTTCCAGAGGTAACGTGAGGCTTCCGAACCGCTTGTTTTGGAATAGCCAATATAAAATAATTGTCCCGTTAGCAGCGCCGAGCCTCGTGCTCCATTGCAAGTCCAAACTGAACCTAGCTTCCTCCGGAGGAGGATGCTGATGATGACGGAGTAATTGCTCCAGGCTCGTGCGTGCGTCACGTGCGGGTGCTGACGCTTCTTCAAGGAAGAGTTTGCTCAGCCAAGGCCTCGGCGACTCACGCATCCGACACGAATTCCTCATATTCATTTAATCATTTAACCTTCTTCAGCGAAGGGGCTTTAGTCGACTCGTGACTCGTTCATCGATTAATCACTTGCGACCAAACAGTAATTTTTAAATCAGTTGACTGATAAAGTTACACTTAATATTCTATCACGACGCTACATGCAGACGGTGTCATTACAGGTGTCATTAATATTATCTGAAGAGGTCCCGAACGTCGGATGTGAAACGTCGTGTTAGTACGTTACGAGTATCTTTACTAATCAAGTCAAACTATGAACAATAAGACCGGAAAAGCAGGTCGCACTGTTTCTTCCAGAGATGATAGTAGTCAAGGTAGCTCGAGAATTTACGTCATCAGTCATCAGCGTAACCTTTGGAAATATACAACAGCATTCCGTTGTTTGTGTGTTTTTTTTCAATGTGAACCATTTGAGGAAACTAAGTCAATGATATTAATTATGCAACCATACTTGACTCCTCCTACTGTCTTTGCACAGTTACACGTGTGTCAGCACGCGGATCTAGAAATCTTTTCAATGTGAACCATTTGAGGAAACTAAGTAGATGATCTTAATTACGCAACCATACTTGACTCCTCCTACTGTCTTTGCACAGTTACACGTGTGTCAGCACGAGGGTCTAGAAATCTCTGGAAGAAACGTACGTTGCACTTGTTAATATTCCTGTGAGGTCTGTTTTTCGGCCATATTGTTCATAATAGTGTATATATATATATATATATATATATATATATATATATATATAATTTAGTACTTAATTAAGGGAACACGCTTTATTTATTTTTTAAGACGTATGCGGTGAATCACGAATATGATTTAAAGAACGCTTAAAACTTTTTTTATTGTTTCGAAATGACGTTCATTAATATATATATATATATATATATATATATATATATATATATATATATATACATTAAAAGTACATGCATTAAAAGTAACATTATATATATACAATATAAAATATTACTTTATATAAATATAGTATAAATTTTATATATGTGTATTATATACAATATTACTTTATATTATATATATATATATAATATTTTATATAATATATGTGTAATATATATAAAGTAATATTATATATATATATATTATAAAATATTACTTTATGTATATATATAAAGTAATATTATATATATATATATATTATAAAATATTACTTTATGTATATATATACATATAATATATATATATATGAAAATATATATAAAATGTATAAATATATTAAGTAATATAAAATATATACAAATTGTATAAATATATAAAGTAATATTTTATATATATATATATTATATATACTTTTATTATATATATAATATATAAATTATATATATACATATATATTATATAAAATACTATATATATACATACATATTATATAAAATAATATATATATATAATATAAAGTATTATTTTATGTAGTATATATTCAATTTATATGATATATATTATAAAATATATTATAAATATATAATATAAGTTTTTTATATAGAATATATATATATACATTTATATATATATATAAACATATATAATATATAAAGTATATGACTGTCCCTTTTTTCAGTTTGAACTAGTGAGCATATTTCATTAATACCACATTTTTAATGTTAAAATTTACGTCTATATATATATATATATATACAGACGTATATTTAAACATTAAAAATCACGAAATAATTTTTTTTTTGAGTTTTGATTTTCAATAAGTATTTATGTTAATGGAAGAAAAATAGAGAATCAAATTCAGTCTTTGTAATTTTTTTTTAAAAAAAGACGATATGTTTCTTTTATTAGAATTCTTCTTCTTTTTCTTTCGTTTCACGTTTGAATTTTTTGGGGTACGTTAAAAAAGGGCTCTTGATTTTTTTTAAAAAAAATATTATTCTCGTGCCTGTCCTTTTAGTCCAGTATTGCTTCACTCACTGTGGAAATCCTTTACAATATTTTTTTATCAAGAGATTTGCACCGCTGTTCACTGTGTCTCTTTTTGTTGCTGCTGTTGCAGCAGTTGTATCAAGTGAGCATATTGTCTTTGACTTGGAGTATTCGTACTTCTTCTTCTTCTTCTTATTATTACAATAATAATATCGCCGCCGATCCAAGCGGCGGGAATCTCGTGTTTAGTGACAAAGTAATTTAGAATCAATTTTTTAAAAAAATAGTTGTTGTTTATCGTTCATTAAATCATATTCGTGATTCCCCGCACACGTCAAAAAATAAAATAATAATTTATTTTTACTGTAAAGTTAAACAACCGTTTCGTAGCTTCCTTAGCGACGTCATCAGTGTGCAATTTTTAAAACTACAAAAAAAAAGGGGAACAAAACGATTGACAATTAATAGAATTACATATATATATATATATTTTTTAGAAACAGTTGGCAGGGAACAGACAATATAAGTTTTGGGATACACAGATGACTGATGAAGTCGCCAAATAAGCGACGAAACGTCTTTTCATTTTACAATAATAAATTCTGGTAGTTTTTTTTTCCTGAGTTAAAATCGGTTTGTTTTATATTTTATTTGTGTGCTCAATAGTCAGAATATATGTTTATATATATATATGTATAATAAAATTGAAGAGGTTGGAACACGTGTATTAATTCCTCCATTTTGTGGTGAGTTTTTTTTTTAAAAAATATAGATAAGTGGTAATGAAATATAAACATGGTTCGCCTCACACTCGAGTGCGGTGACTTCCTGACGTGGATTTTTCTCGTTTTCCCCCTCGGTTTCTCTCTTCTTTTTCTTCTTCTTCCTGCTGTCCACACGACCTTGCCGAGTGTTGTTTTACGTCGAGTAGTCCTTACTGTATCGCCCAGTTACTGTTGTTGTATGTTTTTTGGAGAATAACTGACCACGGAACACGAAGCGAGTTCTGCTCGCAACTGCGCCATCAGGTTCAAGGCCCCGCGGCGCCGTCCTTGGTGGGGAAAACCTGGGCTGCACTCGCGCTCCTTCAACTCCTCTGCATCCTCCACAGCGAGGAGGCCATCTCCTGAAGGAATGGAACCAGTCTGGGCACCAGCAGCCAAGCAACGCCCTCGTAAATATTGGATATGTTAGGGTCACCGGACACAAGGGAACTGAACCTCAGCTGTTTACAGCGTGTGCAGTGCTCTCAACATAACAAAATTAGTAACTAAATGAAACGGCCAATAACGATTAACTACAAAATAACCAAATTGATATTGAAGTGTATCTAAAAAAAAATTAAAATAATTCATATATATATATATATATATATATATATATATATACAGACATGGTAGGAAAAACCAAAGGACTCTAAAATTTGCCATGAGGCAGTTAAAACTGAATTACATAATGAATAATTATTAAAAAAATTAATAATGAGAAACATAGCCCTCGTCCCTTTCTTCAGGAGCTAACAGGAGTGCCTGGAGCGACACAACTGCACTCGTCAGTTGTCCCAATTGGAACAGGGCGGCCAGCTGCCTCCTAAAAAACAAGGTCCGAGGCACGGAGAAGGGGAATTTTTGTGTTTTGTCAACTGACTAGTGCAGTTGTGTCGCTCTAGGCTCTTAACTCCTGATGTAAGGTACAAAATTCCCCGGAAAAGTTGCTGTGACATTTATGTAATCACTTCTTTTAATCTGTTTTTTTTTCTGGTTATTTTCTTCTTCTTATTATTATTATTAATGAGGAGGCTGCTGATCGACTGGCCCAAGTTTTATTTTTGGTCAACTGACCAGTGCAGTTGTGTCGCTCTAGGCTCTCCTTAGCACCTGACAAGAATCCTCAGAAACGTTGCTGTGGCATTTATGTAATCACTTCTTTTAATCTGTATTTTTTGGCTATTTTTCTTCTTCTTATTAATTACGAGGCTGCTGGCCGGCTGTTCTAACGTTTTTTTTTGTGAACTGACCAGTGCAGTTGTGTCGCTCCAGGCTCTCCTTAAGACCTGACAAGGATCCCCAGAAACGTTGGTGTAATTTATTTATATTATCACTGCCGTGGTCTGTATTTGGGGGCTATCTTCCTATTTATTATTAATTTTGATACCGACGAGATAATATTTAAAATTTCAATTTCTTATGAGTTTCTCTCGACGGTGTTTTAAGAATAGGTCCTTGTACAAAAAAAGAATAGGTCAATGGACTCTTTGAAGAAAAAGGCCTGCGAGGGCTATTCTCTCGCAGGCAGAACCTTTTAGGAGAGATACGAAGGGGCTACCTTTGGGGATGCCTTTTCCTCTCCGTTTTTGAACTAAGGTTCCCACATGCCGAGGCACCTCGGCCTGTTTTGAGAGGTGTATGTTCCGGGGTCACAGACTCTTGGGCATACGGTAAGAGTTGTTCGCTGTTCCCATTGGAATAGTCGGCCAGCTGTCTCCTAAACTGGTCGAGGCACGGAGAAGGGAATGCTGCGTCCCCACAGCAAACTCCTCTCCCGGTATCGGAAGGGCGTGGGACAAGTACCCAATGCCCGACCTACCTGAAGCAGGTTTTCCTAGGGTTTTCCCTGCATTTCTTTAGGTGAATGCCGGGTAGGATCCTTAAATCATAGCCCGGGGGCCCCCTAGTTAACCCTTGGCTACCTTCCTCTACCCTTCCACATCCCCCCTTTCAAATCCCTTTCTATGCTATTAAAGGGGAGTTGCCCAAAGTGGATCACCCTCATGTAGCCTGTTACCCTAAAAAAAATGGACTCTTTAAATGTTCAGATTCGTCAATGAAGTATATTTTACAGTATTGAATAGACTGGAAGCTTACCACATCATTCGTGAGAGTATCCTCAACTTTTAATGCTCTGCTGCTCGCCTTAGTCCGCCATTTCGTGGATGTGTGATGGTGTGTGTGTGTGTGAGAGAGAGATTATGATCTTTAAGAACGCAAGCAACGTTTAATTCTCCCTTTCTCATGGGAACCTGTTGGCGGCTCGGAATATCCAGATGGCCGTCGTGTTACTTTTAAATGGCCTTGATGCAGCAAAGCCAACAGGAGGCAGGTGGAACTGACCGTCGTCGTCGTCGTAGCGAATGAAGGCCGACACTAAAACTGTGTGGAGTGTCGGAAACATTATTTATTTAGGGGTCGATCCAATGTCGCATTCAGAAAAGAAAAGTTGGAGGGTAGAACGAGAGGAAATCACGTTAACTTTCTGAAATTTAATACTACTTAGTGCCTTTGCTGGCCGCCATCTTGACTCAATAACGATGGACACGTTTCAAAAGAGCATCTCAAACTGTTATCATTATCATTCAACTGCTAAATATACATTTTATTTGTAGGACGAACAATCTTTGCCGAGACTGGAACAACGACTTGAAAGTAAAGCGTTCAAAGATATTACAATACGCCGCAGGCTAATATCTTTGCTTCAAGGACTCGCCTTAAAGAGTCTTGCCTGTATGCCTATAAATCTACACCCATGGAGCAAATTTCGTACACGTGTTCCTTGCGGCGACGAAACAAACACTGGAGGGGGGGGAAGGTGGTGAGACACGTCTGACACCACCCCAAAGGAGCGGGGGGTGGATATTTTCAAACACGTGCTAAAACACCCGATGTTTGAGTGGGATAATTATTTTTCGGGATCAATGAGATTCATAATATTTCTCTACAGGTTATCTGTATATAATTTCAACCCCCTTACACCTAAAGGGTGGTGTGTGTGTGAAGGGGTGATATAAGAGAATAACACAAATAGAACTGAGATTGGAGTCAAATCCAGGGTTATGGATGTCGCGGAATTTAATTATGACATTCAAATTGACATTTAACACCCCCTTCCCACAGGGATGGGGATGGTACCGGGGTGAAAATCTTGAAACATGCTAAAACGGACGATATTTGAGAGGGAAAAGTATTTTTCGCGATCAATGAGATTCATAATATTTCTCTACAGGTTATCTGTGTATAATTTCAACCCCATTACAGAGCAAAGGAGGGGTGTGTGGAGGGGTGTTATAACAGAATAACACAAATAGAACTGAGATTGGAGTCAAATTCAGGGTTATTGTTGCCGCTGAGTTTAATTATGACATTCAAATTGACATTTAACACCCCCTTCCCACAGGGATGGGGATGGTACCGGAGTGGAAATTTTGAAACATGCTAAAACAGACGATATTTGAGTGGGATAAGTATTTTTCGCGATCAATGAGATTATAATATTTCTCTACAGGTTATCTGTGTATAATTTCAACCCCCTTACAGCCAAAAGGAGGGTTGTTATAAGAAAATAACGCAAATACAACCGAGATTGGAGTCAAATCCATGGTTATGTATGTCGCTGAATTTAATTATGACATTCAAATTACCATTTAACCCCCCCCCACCTCCCACCTCCCAGGGGCGGGGGATACACGAGGGTGTAACGGCCGTTATTTGCATTGAATAAATATTTTTTTGAGGGTTGCATTTTTATCGATGTTGTTTGTGTATAATTTCAACCCACCCCCTCCGTTACGGGCTTGACATTTAGGGATAGGGGTCGAGGTGCATGACATAAAAATAAACACAATAGCAACCGTAGTCAGCTAACTTCGTATCGCCCAAACTCCCTTTTCTTTCCTTACGAAAAAAAAACGGTCTAGTACCTCACTAATGATATTATAAGCAGTACAGAAATATTCCCTTTGAAAATGGATTCTTTCTCCTCACAGGAGATTTTGGGCCATGCAGCGGAAACACTACTTAGTATTTTTTTTCCCCCAGTGGGCTTTGTCTTTACGACGATGTGTAAATGAAGTCTTTTGGCATTTACACCCCCTCATTGTAATATTAAGCAGTAAATAAATAATCGAGCCATAGGTCAGAATAATTTAATAATTTTGACGTCATCGAGTGTACGTAGAAAATATATTTAAAGCTGTTGTAAACGATTGGGTCGTTCCTCTTCTGAGGGTAGAGACCCGCGGACTGTAATGATAAAATTTATTTTCAAATTTATTTAATTAGATTTTTAAAAATGATTTTTTTATTACTTTTTGGCGCCCAACGTGGGGCTTATCTTCATTTAAAATTAATAATAATAAATTTGTGTTTGTTACAATATATATATATACAGAAAAGTAAAGACATTACAGGTAGAACTCGCGATCAGGATGATTTGTCTTTTAATCAGAGTAATCGGGCAACATCTATTCTTCGGGTACTGTTGTTAGGTTAATATTCTATACTCTAAGAAGAAGGCGGCGGTGACGTGACCTGCAAAGGAGCCGCAGGTGGCTATAAAAGCCTTTTCTCTCGCCCCTTCTGTAATTACTAATTCATAGCGCTCTTTCAGGCCCGTTATTTTACTTCCCCTACATCGCTCCTCACGTCTTAAGACTCGCTCTTCTTCTTCTAACGAGAGATATTTTATATATATATATATATCTCTTTCTCAACCCTTTGGAACATTTTTCAGCTTCGCAGGAGTTTTGACGTTGACTAATTTACATTTAGACCTGTTTACATAGTCGAGCAATTTAGTACGTAGACAAGTATGGGGGGGGGGGGTGGTCACAATTTATTTTAAAGGCTCTAAACTATATTTAACCATAGTAAAAAAACAACATTTAGATAAGCATCACGTAATTTTATAAAATTAATTGTCTGGATTGTGAAGCCACACGGGCTATATAGGACAAACCAAGCGATCATTACAAACTAAGTTAAAAAGAATATATAAATAGGAAGACAGGTTCGAAACTATTCTGTTTTTGTCTAAAACATATTTATGTAAATAATCACAAATTAGATTTGGGGGGGGGGGGGGTGAGGGTGGTAATGTATGAATTTTGGACGAGGAAACGAACGACTTGTCTCGAATGTGACTGATAAATATCTGTGTTCAATTCGTTCTGGGGGCCATTGATGCCACTTGTGACGTCACCATCGATTCATCTAGCACAGTTTTACGTCTGGAGAGTGTAAATTCGATAATGTGATCCTATAAGGAGCTGACCGAGCGCGTGTCTTGTCCGCAGGCTGACGATGCTGCTGCTGGTGGTGTCCCTGGTGCTGCTGACGTCGTCGCCTTCGCAGTCTTTGCCCTGGGCGTCCCTGAGGTCCGCGGGGTCCTCGGGCAACTCCGTGGAGTCCAGCAACGCCACCACGACAACTACTACGACCACCACCACGACCACGACGCCGCCGCCGCCGCCACCTTCAGACAACGACGTGGAGGTGGAAGAGCCGCCGCTGGTGTCGCGCTGCGTGTGGGCCATCGTCGCGTGCTGCAGACCGGGCAGCAACCACATCCGGTACAGCTGCTTCGAGGGCCTCGGCTGCCACGGAGCCTTCTGGGGGACCAGCCCCTGTTCCTCTCACATCACGTCCTCGGCGCTGCAGGCCGCCCTCGACTTCTACCACTGAAATAAAAGCGACTTCTCCCTCTAAACAACGCTGCTTTGGCTCAGTTATTGTCCTCACTCGTCCTCCATCCTCTCCATCCCCGACACTCGGCGACGGCACGACCGGAAACGGCGTGGAGGAAATGGGAAGAGACCCAAACTAACAATGGCGAAGGCCTCACAGACTGGTTGATTGTACAAAGTGCGAAGATCTTCAAGTAGGTAGGTTTAAAAAATATATTTGCGCGTTAAAAGAAGAACAACAGCCTTAAATATATTATCTTCGTACACGTGATGACGTCATAAATTATACGACGCCAAGCCGTGAACAGTTGCGTGGCCAATGATGACCTACGGCTCGATTATTTACTTACTACTTCATATTACAATGAAGGGGATAAAAGCCAAAGACTTTATTTACACCTCGCCGGTGACCAATACTTTGTCGTAAAGACAAAACCCAGAAAAAAAATATTAAGTAGAGTTTCCGCTGCAGGGCCCAAAATCCCCTCAGAGGAAGAAAAAACAAAGACTCCATTTTGAAAGGGAATATTTTTGTAGTGCTAACAACTCGATCACTTCTTTGATAAATATGTGTAATACTGCAACTATTTATTTATTTTACCCCTTTAAATAATTTTTAATTCAACTATGTAGGTGAGGTGGATAATTAAACGTTATAAAATAAGGTAGAAGCAGTCGGCGGCTTCCTTTTGTGTGTGTGTGTGTGTGTGTTTAAGATCTTTAAGCCTAAAGCTTGGCGGAAACGATATCACTTCAAAAGCAAGGTTAATGAACGAAAGAGGAAGATTCGATGTGGTCCAGCCAAAAAAAAAACTAGAGAGGACGTTGACACAACCAAATTATCTTTCCAAAAAAGCGAGCGCTGGACGGTCATCCGCCAACGGAGCGGAAAAGAAGGTTCCGCGAGGATTTTGAGAGGGGGGAGGGGGGTGGAGGTGCTTGAGAGTCAGAGTGGGAATTAGTTGAGGAGCGCTTATGGATGACGAACGGTCGTGGGACTGGAATATTGGAGGAGGTAATGGAGAAGTTAGTGGAACAGTGGGTGATGGATGGAGAGTGTTAGTGAGGTTCAGGGGATTAAGGGGGAGAACCTGTAGTGGAGACTCCGTGGAACTTCACGACTCCTCGCGCCCAATAAACGAGCGAATCAACCAGTGAGTTAATTCCTCTGATTATCCGAATTATATTAATCTCTGCGACGATGGAGAAGGATCATTTCCGTCGCACAGCGCCAAAGTGTTTGTTAAAATTGCTATAATAATTTATTATTCATCTTCTTAATTACAGAGTTCGTCGTAGAAGACAAATTAAACACATCAATGTCTAAATACTTACTAATAAATTTTTCACGGTTGAGAACCAGGTTCAGATGTCTCGATGTTGCGGTCCTTCAGACTATGTCGCTGCGTGACGTTTGCGTCGTATTTATAGGACAGGACTGCAAAGAACTCCTTGCTGTGATCTGATTTGCCGTTGAGGATCCTCAACTACGTCACTGGGTGACGTTTACGTCGTATTTATAGGGTAGAGCTCACTGCTGCGATCTGATTGGTGGTTGAGGATCCTCAACTACGTCGCTGGGTGACGTTTGCGTCGTATTTATAGGGTAGAGCTCACTGCTGCGATCTGATTGGCCGTTGAGGATCCTCATCTAAGTCGCCGGGTGACGTTTGCGTCGTATTTATAAGGAAGAAGAACTTGCTGCGACCTGATTAGCCGTTGAGGATCCTCAAATACGTCGCTTCGTGACGTTTGCGCCGTATTTATAGGATAGGACTCTCAAAGAACTCCCAGCTGGCCATTGAGGATCCTCAACTACGTCGCTGCAGTGCTTTTCCAACGTATTTATAACATAGGACTCCCAAGAACTCCTTGCCGCGACCTGATTTGCCATTCGGGATCCTCAACTACGACTCTGCATGACGTTTGCGTCGTATTTATAAGGTATAACCCCTTTGCAGCGACCTGATTAGCCGTTGAAGATCGTGAACTAAGTCGCCGGCTGACGTTTGCGCCGTATTTATATGGTAGAGCTCACTGCTGCGATCTGATTGGCTGTTGAGGATCCTCAACTACGTCGCTTCGTGACGTATTTATAGGATAGGACTCCCAAAAACTCATTGCCGCGACCTGATTGACCGTTGAGGATCCTCAACTTCCTCGCTTCGTGGCGTTTGCGTAGTATTTATAGGATAGGACTCCCTGCTACGATCTGATTGGCCATTGAAGATCCTCAACGGCCAATCGGATCGCAGCAGGGGGTCTTAGGAGTCCTACCCTATAAATACGACGCAAACGACAAGCAGCGACATAGTCTGAAGACAGCGGTAAAGAATGACCGCAACATCGAGAAATCTGAACGTGGTGCTCAACGGCGATAAATTTATTAATAATCTTACATTCATTAATTAGCCTAAATACTTCTCTGGACCCTTCACATCCAGGTGCGTTACAATATATTACTCCCTACCTTATGTGGATATGATCTTCAGGAAGAACCTTCTGGATGTCCGTTGCAGCCCCCGGTACGTTGGATGTTCCGTTTCGAAAATGATTTAAACAACGTAGGAGGGATTTTTTTTAAACAGTGTTACCAAATTAGTAGATCACAAGTTCCCAGACTTATCCTGCATGCATTTTGCTTTCTTTTAGCCCCCACATCCCTCATAAGACTACTTAGTTTACGAGCGTGTGTCCTGTCCCGTAATAATGGTAACTGTACTCACCGTCCGCCTTCTGGCCGACGCCTCTCTTGTCCCCCTTCCCCATGAGGCTGAGGAGCGTCTTCTCTGTGGACTAGGTAGCCCTCCGGTTCATGTCCTGAAACACACACACAAAGCGACCAATTAAATTACATCCAGCGACACATTGACAATTAATATGTGACTAATAATACATTAATGAAATGTCCTTGTATAACCTTTGTGTTCAATGCCGCCAGAATCAATTTAAAGGTAAGTGTCTAGTAGTCAGAGACATTTTATTTATTTTAAATTATCTTCCAAGTTATTCTAACATCTTTGCACCGAAAAAGCACACGTACCATATTTAATAAGTTCACTGGACTTAAGGGGAAAAATTTTCTTGCCACGACCACGGTTGTGCTTGCGTTGCGTCGGACCTTTTTTTTTTTTTTTTTGCTAAATCCAGTGAACTTATTAAAATACGTTGTTTGTATTTTGGTGCTAAGATGTTACAATAATAAGGAAGGATACTCCACACGTATTGGCGTCAGACTCTGGCCAGGCCAGTACAAATGTAATAATCGGGGGAACAAACAGGATCATTAAAGTCCTCAACCAGGCAACTGGCAATTTTAATAATCGGGAACAAACAGGATCATAAAAGTCCTTAACCAGGCAACTAGCAATTTTAATAATCGGGGGAACAATCAGGATCATAAAAGTCCTTAACCAGGCAACTAGAAAATGTGAATATACATAAAACTTGAAGATACTCCATACTTATTGGTGTCAGTACAAATTTAATAATCGGGGGGACAAACAGGATCATAAAAGTCCTCAACCAGGCAACTAGCAATTTTAATAATCGGGAACAAACAGGATCATAAAAGTCCTGAACCAGGCAACTAGCAATTTTAATAATCGGGAACAAACAGGATCATAAAAGTCCTTAACCAGGCAACTAGCAATTTTAATAATCGGGGGAACAATCAGGATCATAAAAGTCCTTAACCAGGCAACTAGAAAATGTGAATATACATAAAACTTGAAGATACTCCATACTTATTGGTGTCAGTACAAATTTAATAATCGGGGGGACAAACAGGATCATAAAAGTCCTCAACCAGGCAACTAGCAATTTTAATAATCGGGAACAAACAGGATCATAAAAGTCCTTAACCAGGCAACTAGCAATTTTATTAATCGGGGGAACAAACAGGATCATAAAAGTCCTTAACCAGGCAACTAGAAAATGTGAATATACATAAAACTTGAAGATACTCCATACTTATTGGTGTCAGTACAAATTTAATAATCGGGGGGACAAACAGGATCATAAAAGTCCTCAACCAGGCAACTAGCAATTTTAATAATCGGGAACAAACAGGATCATAAAAGTCCTCAACCAGGCAACTGGCAATTTTATTAATCGGGGGAACAAACAGGATCATAAAAGTCCTTAACCAGGCAACTAGAAAATGTGAATATACATAAAACTTGAAGATACTCCATACTTATTGGTGTCAGTACAAATTTAATAATCGGGGGGACAAACAGGATCATAAAAGTCCTCAACCAGGCAACTAGCAATTTTAATAATCGGGAACAAACAGGATCATAAAAGTCCTTAACCAGGCAACTAGCAATTTTATTAATCGGGGGAACAAACAGGATCATAAAAGTCCTTAACCAGGCAACTAGAAAATGTGAATATACATAAAACTTGAAGATACTCCATACTTATTGGTGTCAGTACAAATTTAATAATCGGGGGGACAAACAGGATCATAAAAGTCCTCAACCAGGCAACTAGCAATTTTAATAATCGGGAACAAACAGGATCATAAAAGTCCTTAACCAGGCAACTAGCAATTTTATTAATCGGGGGAACAAACAGGATCATAAAAGTCCTTAACCAGGCAACTAGAAAATGTGAATATACATAAAACTTGAAGATACTCCATACTTATTGGTGTCAGTACAAATTTAATAATCGGGGGGACAAACAGGATCATAAAAGTCCTCAACCAGGCAACTAGCAATTTTAATAATCGGGAACAAACAGGATCATAAAAGTCCTCAACCAGGCAACTGGCAATTTTATTAATCGGGGGAACAAACAGGATCATAAAAGTCCTTAACCAGGCAACTAGAAAATGTGAATATACATAAAACTTGAAGATACTCCATACTTATTGGTGTCAGTACAAATTTAATAATCGGGGGGACAAACAGGATCATTAAAGTCCTCAACCAGGCAACTGGCAATTTTAATAATCGGGAACAAACAGAATCATAAAAGTCCTCAACCATGCAACTGGCAATTTTAATAATCGGGAACAAACAGGATCATAAAAATCCTCAACCAGGAAACTGGAAATTTTAATAATCGGGAACAAACAGGATCATAAAAATCCTCAACCAGGAAACTGGCAATTTTAATAATCGGGAACAATCAGGATCATAAAAGTCCTTAACCAGGCAACTAGAAAATGTGAATATACATAAAACTTGAAGATACTCCATACTTATTGGTGTCAGTACAAATTTAATAATCGGGGGGACAAACAGGATCATAAAAGTCCTCAACCAGGCAACTAGCAATTTTAATAATCGGGAACAAACAGGATCATAAAAGTCCTCAACCAGGCAACTGGCAATTTTATTAATCGGGGGAACAAACAGGATCATAAAAGTCCTTAACCAGGCAACTAGAAAATGTGAATATACATAAAACTTGAAGATACTCCATACTTATTGGTGTCAGTACAAATTTAATAATCGGGGGGACAAACAGGATCATAAAAATCCTCAACCAGGCAACTAGCAATTTTAATAATCGGGAACAAACAGGATCATAAAAGTCCTCAACCAGGCAACTAGAAAATGTGAATATACATAAAACCTGAAGATAGTCCATATTTATTGGTGTCAGTACAAATTTAATAATCGGGAACAAACAGGATCATAAAAGTACTCAACCAGGCAAATGTGAATATACGTAAAACCTGAAGATACTCCACATACATATTGGCGTCAGACTCTGGCCAGGCCGGTAAAATTTTAATAATCGGAGGACAAACAGGATCATAAAAATCCTCAACCAGGCAACATATTAAATGTGAATATACGTAAGTACCCTATATTTTTAAGACTATACATAAATGGTCATATAAAGCATTTAAACAGTACATATTTGAAATGAGTTTAAATAGGATCAGGGAGAGTATAAGGAATAATACATACATACAAACATCACGGTATGCCTTGGGGTCTAAAGAGAGTCAAGTTAAGAAACCGCGCGGGAATTTCCAGGTATATTGCCACATTTATCAGGGTTTTTTTTGCTATGGGGAAAATAACTGCTTAGTTTTAGTATGACGACGAAAGAAGGAAAGGAGGGAAGGGAGAATATTAAAAAGAAAAGCAAGCGAAGTAAATTGATTGGAATAACTACAAGTTTAACTCGAGAAAATAGACCAATTTACCGATATAAAGAGCTGGAAGCTCGCAAATAGGTGGTGGGGAGGGCAAATGAAATGAGACAGCCAACTTGAGGAGCCTGGCTCGGTTCCGTTTATTAATCCACTCCGTCTGAATCCGCGTTATTTTGTTCGGTTCCTCCTCTCAAAGCCCTCGGACGAGGCTATTTAATATTCATCGCATCCCTTTTGATTAAAATCTCCCCCCGCTCCCTTTCCGTTCCGTTCCGTCCCAACCCCACAGACCACAAGCATATTAGCTCGGATGGGAAGAGCAGCTCCGGCGCCTGTTGCTTTAGTTACTGTATGACAGTAACTAAATGGTGCTACTTCCCATTGCTTAACTCTAATCCCGCCCAACTCCATTCCCCCTCACCCCCCCACCCCCTTCCTCTGGGCCCCGGGATTTATTAAAGTTGTGTCGGTCGCCACGGCAACGCCGCGGTGGCCATTGAGAGCCTTCACTCTTCCGATAACCGCTGTCATCGCCACGTCATCTCGCGAAAAAGAGACTCCGGTCAAATAAAAACAACAACTCTTTTTAGAGACCAAGTAGGACCAACTTTACCTTGTACATATTTGAGTGCCACAGCTGAGCTTTACAAATAAAACGACAATAATAATATTCAACGCTCTTCTGCAGCTTTCAAAATAATTCCTTTTTTACATAAAAAAACACGAGTTCCATAGTTCTATAAGATACTTAAAAAACGGGTCGTTATGTATATCTCTGGAAAATCGCAATTTCGTTCCTATAGAACGTTCGCTACTTGCCGGGTCGCGAATTTTTATGGTCCTGTTTGTTCCAGAGACATTAAAAGTTTACCGGCCTGATCAAGAGCCTGGCACCGATACGTGTGGAGTATCTTCAGGCTTTCTACCAAATTATTGTTGACATCTTAGCACCAAAATACACACAACGTATTTTAATAAGTTCACTGGCTTTAGAAGAAGAAAAAATACAACGCAAAACACAAAATTTAGTAAGTTCACTGGATTTAAAAAATCTAACGCAATTCAAGACACAAAAATTATGAAGTTCATTGGATTTAGAAGAAAAAATCCAACGCAAGTCAAAACACAAAAATTAAGAAGTTCACTGGATTTAAAAAAATCCAAGGCAACGCAAAACACAAAATTTAATAAGTTCACTGGATTTAAAAAATCCAACGCAACGCAAAACACAAAATTTAATAAGTTCACTGGATTTAAAGAAAAAATCCAACGCATGTCGAAACACAAAATTTAATAAGTTCACTGGATTTAGAAGAAAAAAACCAACGCATGTCGAAACACAAAATTTAATAAGTTCACTGGATTTAGAAGAAAAAAACCAACGCATGTCGAAACACAAAATTTAATAAGTTCACTGGATTTAAAAAATCCAACGCAACACAAAACACAAAATTTAATGAGTTCACTGGATTTAGAAGAAAAAAACCAACGCAACGCAAAACACAAAATTTAATAAGTTCACTGGATTTAGAAGAAAAAATCCAACGCATGTCGAAACACAAAATTTAATAAGTTCACTGGATTTAGAAGAAAAAATCCAACGCATGTCGAAACACAAAATTTAATAAGTTCACTGGATTTAGAAGAAAAAAACCAACGCATGTCGAAACACAAAATTTAATAAGTTCACTGGATTTAGAAGAAAAAAACCAACGCATGTCGAAACACAAAATTTAATAAGTTCACTGGATTTAGAAGAAAAAAACCAACGCATGTCGAAACACAAAATTTAATAAGTTCACTGGATTTAGAAGAAAAAAACCAACGCATGTCGAAACACAAAATTTAATAAGTTCACTGGATTTAGAAGAAAAAAACCAACGCATGTCGAAACACAAAATTTAATAAGTTCACTGGATTTAAAAAATCCAACGCAACACAAAACACAAAATTTAATGAGTTCACTGGATTTAGAAGAAAAAAACCAACGCAACGCAAAACACAAAATTTAGTAAGTTCACTGGATTTAAAAAATCCAACGCAACGCAAAACACAAAATTTAATAAGTTCACTGGATTTAGAAGAAAAAATCCAACGCATGTCGAAACACAAAATTTAATAAGTTCACTGGATTTAGAAGAAAAAAACCAACGCATGTCGAAACACAAAATTTAATAAGTTCACTGGATTTAAAAAATCCAACGCAACACAAAACACAAAATTTAATGAGTTCACTGGATTTAGAAGAAAAAAACCAACGCAACGCAAAACACAAAATTTAGTAAGTTCACTGGATTTAAAAAATACAACGCAACACAAAACACCAAATTTAATAAGTTCACTGGATTTAGAAGAAAAAATCCAACGCAACGCAAAACACAAAATTTAGTAAGTTTACTGGATTTAAATAAATACAACGCAATTCGAAACACAAAATTTAATAAGTTCATTGTATTTAGAAGAAAAAATCCAACGCAAGTCAAAACACAAAAATTAATAAGTTCACTGGATTTAAAAAATCCAACGCAATTCAAGACATAATTTAATAAGTTCACTGGATTTAGAAGAAAAAATCCAACGCATGTCGAAACACAAAATTTAATAAGTCAACTGGATTTAAAAAATCCAACGCAAGTCAAAACACAAAATTTAATAAGTTCACTGGATTTAAAAAATCCAAGGCAACGTAAAAAACAAAATTTAATAAGGTCCCTGGATTTAGAAGAAGAAAAAATCCAACGCAAAACACAAAATGTAATAAGTTCACTGGATTTAAAATAATCCAACGCAACGCAAATACAAAATTTATTAAGTTCACTGGATTTATATAAAAAATTCTATCACTACGCAAAACAAAAAATTTAATAACTTCACTGGAATTAGAAAGAAAAAAATCCAACGCAATTCAAGACACAAAATTTATTAAGTTCATTGAATTTAGAAGAAAAAATACAACGCAACGCAAAACACAAAATTTATCAAGTTCACTGGATTTAAATAAATTCAACGCAAGGCAAAACACTAAATTTAATAAGTTCATTGGATTTAGAAGAAAAAATCCAACGCAACGCAAAACACAAAATTTAATAAGTTCACTGGATTATCAAAAATCCAACGGAACACAAAATTTAATAAGTTCACTGGATTTAAAAGAAAAAATCCAACGCAACGCCAACACAATCGTGGTCGTAACAAGACTTTCTTTTTCCCCCCGTAAATCCAATGAACTTATCAAATACGTTAAGCGGTGTTATCTGCAAAGATGTTACTACAATTTGGAAGAAAGCGTCAAGGAACGTCGTTGTTTTGTACTTTAAATGAATAAAGTCTCTCTGAAAGGCAATAAATTGCTTTCATTACTTTATGACAAGACGTAAAATAAAAACTTAACACTATATTAAATTTTATACAGACATTAATTTAAAGTTCAGCGCATTAAAAAGACGAGGGGGGGGGCATCTAATTTTTTTTAGTTGTGTTTTTCAGTTGTGCTAGTTTATTAAATTACCTGAAGATGATACCAAAAAAAGGTAACGAAACGTCGTCACAATAAAAGTAACAAAAAATTGTCATCAATCGTTTTATTGATTTATTATTGTATTGAAGTGAGGTTAAATGTGTCTGTATGTTTTTTTCAATCAGCAGTTGATCGTAGCAGCATTGCTTTTTTTTTTGAGTGGCCATTTTGATTTATTATTATTATTATCCCATGACGGTTATTATTGGCGCTGTTGACTTAATGACGTCATAAATATCGGCATCGTCTTGATCCCACATCTTAATCTCTCATTTCCCCGTCCCCCCCTTCACCCCCCTCTGACAAGCATCTCATTAATTTAAAGTGTGTGTGTGTGTGTGTGTTTTTCAGAGTCCCGCCGCCTACTTGATGGTTGTGTTTGTGTCTTCCGGCACTTTTAAGCATTGGCTCGTCCATTTATTATGTAGAGGAAAGGCTGGTGGCTTCCGGCTACTCAAAGGTAAAGGAGGCAAAGAGGCTAGACGTAACCTTGAGATTTATGATGCGAATCAGAGGAACGGCGGAAGGGGAAAAACAAATGAATATCTGTGAGAAAATTAATATATATATGTGTGTGTGTGTGGTGTTCAACAATCAACAGTCACACAACTGCACCTCCCAGTACGCCTCCAGTTCATCCCCGGTCCCTTGCGCCGCCAGGAACGCGCACTGACAAAGAGAATAAGCCGACCGAAAAGGTAGCAAAGATATTATTATTACAAATAGTGTGTCGTTGACGCGACCCTGAGGCACCAACAGTGGGAAGTCTCAAAAGGTCATCATACGACGACGACGACGACGACGACGAGAACCTTTTAGAAGGTACTTTACAGAGTTCCTTTAAATTGTCTTTGATTTATTATTATAATAATAATAAATTAATCTCACTTGTATTTGAATTTAATTAGTGAAAAATAGGATTTTGGAACAGAATTAATTTTTTATATAAACATTTACAGTAAAAAAAAAATTCACGACGTTTCGGCCCTCAGGTTTAGAGACATTTTCAGTTATTTATTTGTACTATTAAACAATTAAAATATATTTGGGTAAAGTATGGATGGAGTACTCCATCAAGGTCCACGGCCATAATTTTATTTTATTTTATTTTCTGTGAAACATAAATCTGAAGATGTCCTTTAAACGAAGGTTTATGTGAAACGTGATATAATTTATTATAATAACAAAGATAGACAAGTATTCAGACAGAAAGGGAAGCAGCAGTGATAATATATAAGAATACCACACACACTCTGCGACGTTGCTAGGCAGCCGTCTCTTCAGGGTGAAGCAGTGGGGGGTAGGGGGGGGGCATAAGAGCCTAGAGAGAGACAACTGCACGATGTTAAATTTTGTTTCCATTTTAATTAATGGCACATACAACGTCATAGAGTAGTATTTCAGGTGGTTGATATTTCCAAACGGTTAAAATTTATTTAATTAATCATCTTGGTTTTAATTATAAGCTTTCGTTTGTCTTGAATCCGCCAGACTGTCTCATAAGAAATGAGGCTAGAGTATTTGTATATATATATATATATATATATATATATACATATATTTTAATGAATTTACCACACACAAAGGGGAGATTTTAGCTAAGTATAACATAAAAACACAGTTTATCAGCCAACATGCACAAAAATAGTGTAGTTGTGTCTCTCTAGGCTCTTGTAGTTAGTTTTTCTTCCCTTGAACACCTGAAGAAAGGAACAAGGTTTCCAAGAAAACGTGCCAGTGTGTAGAGAATATTTCCGTGCTACACGGAAGCGAGTAGTTAGCTAAGTATAACATAAAAACAAAGTTTATCAGCCGACATCCACAAAAATAGTGTAGTTGTGTCTCTCTAGGCTCTTGTAGTTAGTTTTTCTTCCCTTGAGCACCTGAAGAAAGGAACAAGGTTTCTAAGAAAACGTGCCAGTGTGTAGAGAATAATTCCGTGCTACACGGAAGCGAGTAGTTAGCTAAGTATAACATAAAAATAAAGTTTATCAGCCAACATCCACAAAAATAGTGTAGTTGTGTCTCTCTATGCTCTTGTAGTTAGTTTTTTTCTTTCTTGAGCACCTGAAGGAAGGAACAAGGTTACCCAGACAACGTTGCAGTGTGTGTCGTACATTTTTCACGTTATCTTTGCTGCACGGAGCGAGCAGTGGTTATCAGGGATGGAGAAGGATCCCCCCCGCCCCCCCCCCGCCTCTACCTTGAAGCTATTCTTTCCCTTAATCGTCTGAGGGACTTCCGCCGAGCTATTTCCCGTCGTCTTCGCAGCTTCCTGGAGGATTGGACGACCAACAGCTGACGTTTCAAACTAAAATTTTGCTGACGTGTACGTTCACTTACGCTCCCCCGTAATTACGTCGTAAATCTTCCTCCTTCCTCCTCCTCCTCCTCCTTCACTGCAATTAGAACCAGTTTTGTCTCCAACTACCCCTCCCCTCCCACCCCCCAACCCCCGAAAACGTTGTAATTACGATCTTGGACCACGCGAATGTCGTGAATCAATGCGTATCAAAGCGTCTTGTGTTATTCGTCTACTTTTCCACAATCCCTCTGAGTCGACCTGGCAACACTGTTCAGATGTGAAAAACAAAAGAGCTCATTAATTTATGTTTTTTTTGTTTTTAAATTTGTCTTGCTCACCTTTCTACTCCAAATCTCTACATCTATTTTTTTTTTCGGATCTTCTAGACTATCTTTCACGTAATATCGTTGACCTGCCTTTATCTTTCTTTTTCTTTTTCGTGCATTATGTCTGTATACCTTTTATTCTGATCTTCTAGACTACCTTTTATTTACTCTCTTTGACCTTTCTTTCTTTTTTCTTGTTTTCTTTCCTTTCTTTTCTTTTTCTTTTTCTTACTTTGTCTTCCTCACCCCTGTGTTTTTTTCTCTATTTTCAACTGTTAGAAACAAATATTTTTTCCTACAATGCACCGAGTTCTAAACTTTTCCCCGACTCGCCTCAGATCCACTTCGGTACTTCTTTTCCCCCTTTCTTTTTCTCTTCTATTCGTTCTTATCTCGGGCCTTCCACAACTCTACGTTAGTAGCGGGTTAAGTAATACACCTGGAACGTGAAATTTGTTGACAATGGTGGGGGGGGGGGGGTTAACGTTATTATTTAGATTATTCGGGGTATTCCATCATTCTCTTGGAGTATAAAGGTGAGGAAGAAAAAGTGAAAAAAAAAGTCAAAGAAAAGTGAAAAAAAGGAAAGGAAAGGAAACCAGAAAAAAGAAAGAAAGGTCAAAGATATTAAGTATAAAGGTGAGGAAGAAAAAGTGAAAAAAAAGTCAAAGAAAAGTGAAAAAAAGGAAAGGAAAGGAAACCAGAAAAAAGAAAGAAAGGTCAAAGATATTAAATAAAAGGTAGTCTAGAAGAACAGAATAAAAGGTCTACAGATATACTCCACAAAATATAAAAATTAAAATTAAATAAACAAATAAATAAATCAAAGAGATTACGTGAAAGGTAGTCTAGAAGTTCAGAAAAAAAAGAATGTAGAGATATGGAGTAGAAAGGTGAGGAAGACAATGTGGAAAAAAAAGTCAAAGAGGAGAAAAAAAGGAAGGAAAGAAAAGAAGAAAAAATAAAGAAAGGAAGGTCAAAGAGATTAAATAAAAAATAGTCTACATGATCAGAATAAAAGGTGTACAGATATACTCAACGAAAAATAAAAAGAAAGAAACAAAAGCAAAAGAGGCAGGTCGAAGAGATTACGTGAAAGGTAGTCTAGAAGATCAGAAAAAAAGAGATGTAGAGATTTGGAGTAGAAAGGTGAGGAAGACAATGTGAAAAAAAAAGTCAAAGAGAAGTAAAAAAAAAGGAAGGAAAGGAAACAAGAAAAAAAGAGGTCCGTCATAGAGATTGGAAGAGATAGTTGTTGCCGATTCAATGCGTCATTGCAGGTCAGCTATATATATATATATATATATATATATATATATATATATTATTAAACAATTAAATTATATTCTAAATTTCGGGGTAATAAAATATTCCATCAAGTTACACGGCCATAAATATGCTTTCCCCTGTAAAATATAAATCTGAAGATGTCCCTAAACTAACGTCTGAAACGTCGTCATGATATATATATATATATATATATATATGTATAAGAAGACCCCGTACGTCCACAAAAACGATTTCTTATTGGGACGGTGATAAAAATAAAAAATAAAATATGTGTATCTAAGAGTTGTGTTGGTGAGACGATGAGTGTGTGTGTGTGTGTGTGAGTGTGTGTGTGTGTGTGTGTGTGTGTGTGTGTGTGTGTGTGTGTGTGTTTGAATGGCGGAATCTCACACACACACACACAACATTAATCTAATAAATAAAAATGTATGTTCCTGATAGAATTTTTGACCCTGAGCATGAGGGAGGGGTTTGATAAGAAGGGGGTGGGGAGGGGAGGGGAGGGGAGGGGAGGGGAGGGGAGGGGGGAGGAAAATTGTGGCACAAATTAACGTTTCCCCCCTCGCCCCCGTGTCATCGACATCCGAGTCTGTTACTTCAAACTTACTAAACTAAATTCGTATTTCCATAATTGTAATAAGGAAAAATTCTGAAAACCTCAAACATTGTTAAAAGAAATTAAATGAAATGGTCAAGGACTTGGAGCGTCTTGGGGAGGGTTGCTGAAGGGAGGAAGGGGTGGTTGCAGACAGGAGGGGGGAGGGGAGTGACATAGCGGCCGGCCTTGTGATCAAAAAAATTTTGGTGTCGTGCGATGTGCGGCCGTGCCATGAGCGGACAATCAATCTTCCCCTCCCTCGTTGCAGTGGACATAAATTTAATTTTTCTTAGATGCGATTGGCCCACACATTTATTCTGTTTTGTTTACAGCGTTGTTAAGTTTAAAAGAAACAATGGAAATAAAATTAATTTAAATAGATTAGAACAATGGGGCGGGGGGGGAAGGGAAATCATTAATTCTATTTAAATTATTAGCAACATGTAATTAATTGTAAATAATCTCAATAATTTATTATGTTTCTAAAACAATTTTTTATAAACACGGGTTAGATGATTTAATTGACTTGACAACAACGCCTGAAGAGGTCCTGCTGAATGAGGGGTGAAACGTTGAGAATGCTTTTTTTTCTTTTTCTAATTATAACGTTTAAAAATTGAAATAAATAACATATTTATAACTAAAGAGGTTGATATAGAGTGGTGCACTCATTACCGTACGCCGGGCCGTGATATCTCGGCACAGATAAGAAACCACCTTCGTCGCGACGTTAATTACTATGGAGGGGAGTTAATTTAGTGCAGAAACAGCGATAAAAAAGTCACACATTTATCTCCGCGCTAGCTTCAGAAGCAACCGTACCATAAAATAACACAGATGTAAGTGTGTGTGTGTGTGTGTGTGTGTGCGGGTGGAAATAATAAAGGACGAGACACGAACAGGGAAATAGAGAGAGAGAGAGAGAGAGAGAGAGTTAGAGAGAGAGTGTGTGTTAGAGAGAGAGAGTGTGTTAGAGAGAGAGAGTTAGAGAGAGAGAGAGTTAGAGAGAGAGAGTTAGAGAGAGAGAGTTAGAGAGAGAGAGAGTTAGAGAGCGAGAGAGAGAGAGTTAGAGAGAGAGAGTGTGTGTTAGAGAGAGAGAGTGTGTTAGAGAGAGAGAGAGAGAGTTAGAGAGAGAGAGAGTTAGAGAGAGAGAGAGAGTTAGAGAGAGAGAGAGAGTTAGAGAGAGAGAGAGAGTTAGAGAGAGAGAGTTAGAGGGCGAGAGAGAGAGAGAGAGAGAGAGCGACGATTCCTAGAGTAAGAATGGTCCAACGGGAAGCGAAACAGAAAACTGATGCAGTAATAATAATTTCTCTAGAGGAATATCGAAGAAGCGGAAGCCTTCGACGTTTCAAATAGTAAACACACGGAATCATCATCATCATCCCTGAAGACATCGAGAGTGTCCTGTAGTGCTGGACGAATCACAAATAAATTTAAACTAAAATATTGTCCTCCTTCATAGCATTAACAGAATTTCTGATCTTCTAGACTATCTTTCACGTAATCTCATTGACCCACCACTTTCTTTCTGTACTACTTGTTTTCCTTGTTGTTTTTTTCACCTGGAGAAAATGTCTTAATTTCTTTTTCTGATCCAATAGATTATTTTTCACGTAATCTCTTTGACCTGCCTCTTTATTTCCGTTTTTCTTGTTTTCTTTGGTTTTTTCCCCCTTGCAGTAAATCTCTACATCTTGTTTCTTCTGATCTTCTTTTTGACGAACCACTTTCTTTCTGTTTTTCTTGTTTTCTTAGCTGTTTTTTTTTCGCTTGGAAAAAATGTCTTCATTTTTCCCTGATCCAGTAGATTATTTTTAACGTTATCTCTAAGACCTGCCTCTTTCTTTCTTTTTTTCTTGTTTTCCCTGTCGTTTTTCTTTTCGGTTGGAGTATATCACTACATCCTTTCTTTCTGATCTTGTAGACTATCTTTCACGTAATCTCGTTGACCAACCACTTTCTTTCTGTTTTTCTTGTTTTCTTAGCTGTTTTTTTTTCGCTTGGAAAAAATGTCTTCATTTTCCCTGATCCAGTAGATTATCTTTAACGTTATCTCTTAGACCTGCCTCTTTCTTTCTTTTTTCATGTTTTCCCTGTAGGTTTTTTTTCGGTTGGAGTATATCACTACATCCTTTTCTTTCTGATCTTCTAGACTATATTTAACGTGTTCTCTTTTACCCGCTTCTTTCTTTCTGTTTTTCTTGTTTATTTGGGGTTATTTTATCGCGCGAAGAAAATCTCTACATTTTTTCAGATCTTCTAGACTATGTTTTACGTAATCTCTTTGACCTACCATTTTCTTTCTGTATTTCTTGTGTTCTTTGTTGTTGTTTTTTTCGCTTGGAGAAAATCTCTTCATTTTTTTCTGATCTTCTAGACTACCTTTCACGTAATCTCTCAGACCTGCCACTTCATTTCTGTTTTCCTTGTTTTCTTTGTCCTTTTTTTTCGGTTGGAGTATATCTCTACATCATTTAATCTGCTCTTCTAGACTACCTTTTATTCAATATATTTGACCTGCCTCTTTCTTATTTTTTTATTGTTTTTTTCCTTTTCTTTTACTTTTTCTTCCTCACCTTTCTACTCCAAGAGAATGATGGAATACCCCGAATAATCTAAATAATAACGTTACCTCACGTTGCAGGTATAATTAATCCCGCTAACGTAGAGTTCTGGAAGACCCGAGATAAAAACGAATTCAAGAGAAAAATAAAGGGGAAAAAAAGTACCGAAGTGGATCTGAGGTGAGAGAGCAGAGGGGGGGGATGAGGGGGGGGGATGAGGGGGGGGGCAAGTATAGATTTTTAGCTGAGAGGCTAAATTGGAGAGCGTTTTTGAGGTGCTGGAGAATTCTGATCTGACAAAAGCGTAAAGTGGAATCGAAATCAAGACTTACGGCTCGGGCGGGCATTCTCTCTCCTCTCCCCCCGTCATCCAGCATTTTTACGACCTTCGCTTAACACCCGCCCCCCCCCCCTTCCACCCGCACCTACGCCACCCTTGTGACCCATATTTGACAGAAAGGAAAAGAGAAGAAGGGGGGGAAGAAGAGGTGGGAAGAGGAGACAGCACAAGTGCGTTAACCAAGCCTGGGTCCTGAGGGAGAGAGATACGGCCCGCTGGTTATTACTCCCCCCCTCCCCCTCCACTCCCCTGCAGACAGACAGACAGACACTTGCAGCCAGGGCGCGTCTCTTGTTAATGGCTGAGCTCCGACAACACAGTGACTCACTCCATTAGTCCTCGGCGGACTAACCAGGATACGTCATTTAATTGGAAAGGGAAAATAAATATATAAATAATAATCCTTCACTCCTCCCCCCCCACCCTCTCCCGGGTAGTTCCAGGTCCTGCCGCAATCTCCAGTGTTACGTGACTGGTCAGAGCAATGACGTCGACAATCGTCCAATGACAATCACCAGAGAGATTAATAGGTCGGACTTGAGGGTCCCGTCCGGATTGGCGCTGAAAAAAAATACTGAACTCTGATTGGTCAGCGCAACGGAAGGGACGACGGATAGTCGAGAATCTTCAAAGTACATTTTCAGCGCCATGGAAGGGTGGAATGAGGTTTATTAATACACATTGGGTTGGGAGAAATGCAAAAGGAAAACAAATATATAAATAACTAGCTGGGTGCCCGGCGTTGCCCGAGATGTCATTTATCTATAACCCCTGATATGACTCCAAATTTCGGCTGCTTTTGCGCAATTTTTATGTAACGCTACTCGAACCCTAATCATTATAATTAACTCTGAAAAATATTTCTTCAACGCAAATATCTGCCGTCTTTGCATGTTCCAAAATTTGCACCCCGCTACCCCTGCATCTGAGGGGGGTAAATGCCAATTTGAATGTCGTAACTAAACACAGTGACTTCCATAACCTTTAATTTGACTCCAATCTCGGTTGTATTCGCGTTATTTTACTGTAAAGCATCTCCACCCCAAACCCGAAGGGTGTCCTTTTCACAGGGGGCGTAGGGGATGAAAATTGTATTCAGATAACATGGTAGAAACACTATCAATATCTTTGACCCCTAAAAATATTTATCCGACTCAAATATCGGCTGTTTTAGTATGTTTAAATATTTACACCACAGCTTCTGGGGGTGGAAGACGCGTCTCACCCCGACAGTGTTTGTTTCCTGGTCGCAAAGACACACGTGTACGAAATTTGGTGAAAATTGCTCGACTGCTGTAGATTTGTATTTTATTTAGAAAACGTTTGTATGGGAAATAGAAAAGGGCTGTTTTTAGGGGTTGTCCGGAAATTATTCGATGTTTTCTCGCCTTTTAAACCTTCCCTAGACCTCCACGAACATTTCAAGACTAAGATAAGATAAATCCGTTCAGCCGTTCTCGAGTTTTAGTGAGACTAACGAACAGCAATTCATTTATATATATATAGATAGATAATAATAATCATACACTGAGATGCCGCGACTTTTTTCCCCCCTCCGGTAATTACAGACCCTGTAGTAAACTTCAAGTGTTACGTGAATGGTCAGAACAATGACGGCGGCGACAATCGTCCAATGACAATCACGGGAGATTAATGGCGGCCTTGAGGGTCAAGTCCTGATTGGCGCTGAAAAACAAATGGGGGGCCCCGGTCCTCGTAAACAGCTAACATTCGTCGTCTAAAGGGGGTGGAGTAATGTTTTGAATATCGAACACTTGATTGGTCCGAGAAACGGAAGGGACGACGTAATGGTCGAGAATTCTTCTAAATGCATTTCAGCGCCATTGAAAGGGGGCGGGGGTGGGGGTGGATTAACATTTATTCCCCAGTATCTTTCCCGCCTTATATAATTCTAAATCATTAAATAATATCTTTTTATATTATATGAATAATATCGTAAAATAAAAAATTGAGTTCCCCCCCGCCCCCCGGTTGTGCTGAATCAAAATGAAGCAGGAGGATTATTTACAGGGTTGAATCTCACCTGGAACTGTGATGCAAATTTATTACCAAAATTTTTTTTTTTCAATTGATATCGTTTAATCTAGGCTGTTATATTATTTTATTTTCTTATATATATTATTTTTTTCGTATATAATTTCTGTATTGTACACGATAATGCGGAGGGGTGGAAGGGACGTTCCTCCTTCTTCATCTTATAAATAAAACAGTGGGTGTTCGTTCCGCATGCAAATCTACACCCGGTCGAGCAAATTTCGTACACGTTTTCCATGTGACCAGGGAAACAAACACTGTCGGAGACACGACGTCTACGGCCCCCCTCTAGGGGCGCGGGGGAGGGTCGGAAATATTCAAGCATGTTAAAACGGCCGATATTTGGCCCGAATAAATATTTTTAGACGTCAGAGAGATCGACAGTGTTCATTACCGACGTTATGGTTGCATAATTTGAATCCCTTACAGCTTGGGAAAGGAGCACGCTTAAGCGGGGGTAAGGGGTGGAGGGACGTTACGAGAAAATAACGCGAATACAACCGAGATTGGAATCAAATCCAGGGCTATGGATGCCGCTGAGTTTAATGGTGACATTAAACTTGGCGTTTAACCTTCAAGGGGTGGGGGTTGTACGGGGGGTGGGGGCTGTACAGGGGTGGAAAATTTTGAAACATGCTAAAACACCCGATATTTGATTCGGATAAGTATTTTTCGGGATCAATGAGATTAATAAAATTTCTCTACATATTATCTGTGTATAATTTCAACCCCCTACAGCCAAAGAGAAGTGTGGAGGGGTGTTAGAAGAAAACTAACGCGAATACAACCGAGATTGGAATCAAATCCAGGGTTATGGATGCCGCTGAGTTTAATGGTGACATTAAACTTGGCGTTTAACCTTCAGAGGGCGGGGGTTGAACGGGGGTGGGAAAATTTTGAAACATGCTAAAACACCCGATATTTGATTTGGATAAGTATTTTTTCGGGATCAATGAGATTAATAAAATTTCTCTACATATTATTTGTGTATAATTTCAACCCCCTACAGCCAAAGAGGGGTGTGGAGGGGTCTTAGAAGAAAAATAACGCGAATACAACTGAGATTGGAGTCAAATCTGTGGTTATGGATGTCACTGAGGTTAATTATGACATTAAAAATTCCATTTAACCACCCCTTCCCCCAGGGGCGGAGCATGCACGGAGGTGGAAAATTTTGAAACATGCTTAAACACCCGATATTTGAGTCGGACAAGTATTTTTCATGATCAATGACATTCATTATAATCGTCTACATATTATCTGTGTATAATTTCAACCCCCTACAACCTAAGAGGGTGTGTGTGGAGGTGTGTTAGATGAAAAATAACGGGAATACAACCGAGATTGTAGTCAAATCCAGGGTTATGGATGTCGCTGAGTCTAATTATGACATTCAAATTTCCATTTAATCCCCCCACCACCACCACCACCCAGGGACTGGGGTGGAAATTTTGAAAACACGCAAAAACGGCTGATATTTGCGTTGAATCAGAGTTAATTAGATTGACAGTATTTCTACCGATGTTGTTTGTGTGTAATTTCAACCCCATTTCGGCATTGGAGGGGACCACGCCCAGTGTTTCCAGCGTAGGGGGCGTTACATAAAAAATATAGCAAAAACAGCCATCCGAGATTCGTGACAAATTTCGGGTTTATGGATGTCGCTGAGATTAATTATGACATTAAACTTTTTTCTAACTCCTCAGTACCCGGGGGTGGACGGAGATAGAATTTTTTCCATATTCATCTGATGATTTAATTTTTTCGAAATGGTTATATATATATATATATATATCATCCTATTATTCTTGCAACAGGGTAACGTGCTTAGTGTTCAATGGCCGCCAAGCTCATATTTTATCTGTAACTGTATTAAAAATAAGGGTTTAATGAATTTATAACATTAGTAGCTTAATTATTTTTCATAAAAATAATCATCGATGTAGTCAAATATTTTATTCGGCCACACTGAAGAGGCGCACGTGTAATTACAGTTTCGATCGTGAGGGACTTGAAACGTCTCTATAGGAATGGCGGACGCTCTGATCATGCATTACATAAAGAGATGGCAGCTAATTTTTGCAGGCGTCCCCTTTGCGTGCGACAATGCTTCCGGGATTACCAGAGACCGTAATTAAGGACAGCAATGGCTCGGTAATTAGGCGAGGGAAAGGAAGAAAAGGAGGGGAGGGAGGGAAGGGGGAGAAAAGGACGGGAATGGTGGTGGGTGAAAATGTTTCAGACAGACAACGCATGTGCGTAAAGTCTCAAAAAGAGGGAGTGGAGGCGGGGACGTGAGACAGATAGACAACTGGAAAAGAAAACCGGCGGAGGAGAAATATTCAAGCTGGCTGGAGTTACATATAAATATTATCTTAGAATTGGGTTGAATGGCAATGAAATATACTTAGAATATCCTTGCTTCAAAACTATCTGTAACTGGTCGTGACAAGACGCGAGGTTTAGCCTGTTGGACAGAGCACGCCATCGAAACGTTCCGCATTGGTAAATAAATATCCCGGATGGAAACTCAGAGCCAGCTGCGAGCCCGGCGTTGCCCGGGGTTGTCATCCATCCCCCCCCCTCTCCCGTCGTGTCATCGGTTAATTTACTTTTCTGTAACGCACCTCCACCCCCACCCTTAATAGTTCTCCGCTATCAAGCCCAAAAGGCGTTGAAAATTATACACAGGCAACATGTAGAGAATCTCATTGACCCCAGGAATATATTTATTCGATGCAGGTTAACGTGTTTGGAAAATTCCTACCCCCGCACCACCCCACCAGTCCTTCCCAACCCCAGAACACCCCCGTACGTTGCCCATAACGTCATAAATAATTCCAGCGACATTCATAACCCCCGATTTGACTCGAATCTCGGTTGATTTTGCATTACTTGTATTTAACAGCCCTCAATCCCCCACCCCCTTAAGCGTTCTTCCCTCCTGTGCCGAAATGGAGTTTAAATAATTCACCCAAAACATCGGTAGAAATACTTTCAGTGTAATTAACCCTGAAAAATATTTATTCAACGCAAAATTCGGCCGTTAGTTCATGTTTCAAATTTTTCCAACCCCGCTCCTCGGGGTTAAACGCCTTGTTTAATGTCATAAATAAACTCAGTGACATCCATAACCCAGGATTTGACTCCAATCGCGGTTGTATTCGCGTTATTTTTCTTCTAACCTACCACCACCACCACCCCTCATCCTCTAAGTGTAAGGGGTTGAAATTATATACAGAAAACATCGGTAGAAACACTATCAATCTCCTTGACATCTAAAAATATTCGTCCGGCTCAAATATCGGCCGTTTTTAGCATGTTTGAATAATTCCACCCCCGCTCCTGATGGTGGTAGACGTGTCCCACCCCGGACAGTGTTTGTTTCCTGTTCGCATGAAACACGTGTACGAATTTTGGTGGAATTTTGTCCCCACGAGTGTAGATTTGTACAAGGAACATACGCACACACACACAGACACACACACACTGTCTGTTTTATGTATTAGAAGAATAAGAAGATTAGATTAGGAGAAGGAGAAGATGGATTTATACCGGGGAAGTCCTCGTTCTCTTGGACAATCGAGTGAGTTTATTTACCATAGTACTGGTAACCCACGAGGATATTAACGGTTGAGAGGGAATGTTCACTGGAATATGAAGGGATTTAGAAGCCGCAAGAAGGCGCTCATTGTCCGCGATTGAAACTAAAAAAAAAAACAATCAAGCGCTTGGAGAGAACAATCATGTTCGGAGGAACGAGAATTAACCGTGAGAAAACAAGGTCGGCGTCCAACACGCACATTCCCGAGTGCGTAATTCACTCCCGAGATCGAGGGCCCCCGGGAAAACCGTCAGACTACGCGAGCGATGCTTTCTTAATCCCGACTCCAGCGCTCTCCAGTGTAAACGCTCTTTAATCTGGCCTCGAGTGCTGGAGAAGGATTAAAAGCGGCTACGCCTCCTAAATTGTTACTTCAGCCCCCAGGAAGCGTTTGTTCGACTTCCATTAACGCGGTCTCCGTCATTATCCTCAGAGTCGTAATTTATTCCCAGGCACGGGGAAGCCCCGACAACGGAAAACTCCCCCTCGAGAGGTCAACCTCGTCGTCGGAACACGAGTGCTCCGAGGTCAGGTCGGATGCCGCAGTAGCAGTCCAACACAAGAGGATCCGCTCCGGGGGAGAGGCAGCGAGGTTAATAAACAAAGTCATAATATTTAAATTCACCCTAACGCGGCAGTGGGAGACTAAGACAGGCACACCATCGAAGGCAAAAGCTCAAAGGCAATAAAATATCATCAACTTCGAATAACAGACCTTCATATAGCTGTTGAAAGCTGCGTCCCCACAGCAAACTCCTCTCCCGTCATCGGAAGGGCGTGGGACAAGTACCAAATGCCCGACCTACCCGATGCAGGTTTTTTATAGGGTTTGTCCTGCATTACTTTTAGGCGAATGCCGGGTAGGATCCTTAAAATATAGCCCGAGGGCCTTAGTTAACCCTTGGCTACCTTCCTACACCCTACCGCATCCCCCCTTTCAAATCCCTTTCCTATGCTATAAGAGGGGAGTTGCCACTATGTGGATTACCCTATACATAGCCTATCTACACCCAAAAAAAAATAAAAAATAAAATTGGGATACCTCCTCCTCTCTCTCTTTCGCTTTCTCACAATTTGAACTAAGGATCGCCACAAGTCGAAGCACCTCGGCCTGGTTTTCAGAGGTGTATGTTCAGGGGAGTCGCAACAGACTGTGGGGCATACGGTAAGAGTTGTCGGCTGTTCCCATTGGAATAGTCGACCAGCTGCCCTCCAAAACTGGGTCGAGGTACGTCCCCACAGTAAAACCGTCATTGGAAGGGCATCGGTCAAGTACCCAATGCCCTAGTCTTACCTGATGAAGGTTTTCTAGGGTTTTGTCCTTCATCACTTTTAGGCAAATTGCCGGGAAGGATCCTAGGGGCCCTAGTTAACCCTTGGCTATCTTCCTCTAACTATTTCTAATCCCCCACCATTTCAAATCCCTTCCTAAGCTAATTAAAGGGCAGTTGCCACCTGAAGTAGTCTCGTGGATCACCCTGAAGTAGCCTCTTATTAAAAAAAATTGAAATAAAAAGAAATTGGGATTTACGACAAAGCCTCAGGCCTTGTGATAAGCAACGTCTTGTCACCACGAGTCAGGCCTTATAAAGGGGACGAGGTCACGTGACGATGCACCCGCTGGCGCTGAGTAACTACAAGTCACCTGACGGCGGGCTATGACAAGGTGGTGGGTTTTAACCTACGCTCCTCTATAAATACAAGCCGGACTAACACTATTGTTGCAAGACAATGGTGATGAACGTCATCGAAACGTCGCGAAGACTCGGTTACACCGAGAAAGACTACATTCATAAATTAGATGCAAATAAAATTCTCTCGGGCTTCCATCCGGGTCCCTTCGTCGTCCTAGCCATAGTCTTCAGTAGTGACAATGGAAATGTGATATACATATGACGTCATAAGAAAGGGGTTCGATTTAATCATCCTCACATTCTCAGAGAAATAAGGGTAAGAAAGCACGAAAAAGGTGTGTGTGTGTGAGAGAGAGAGAAACTGTACGACGGTTGTCTGGAACAAGGACAAGCCAGTCTCTGGAACGCGTAATCGCCTCGCGAGTGTCTCTTCAGGACGGAGAAGGTCTGTCTTCGTTTTCCAGGCGACCAATTCCTCCGGGGCAGCATATTAGGGCGCGATCTCGAGGACTAACGAAGCTGTCACGGGAGCGCGACGTGGACCGCATCCCACACAACCCTCTCTCTCCCTCTCTCTCTCTCTCTCTCTCTCTCTATCTCTACCCCATTACCTATTCCGTCCACAGTCCCTCAAAACACCTTGCCCGCGGATTCTCATTTTCCGCCGCCATCACCCGAAAATATTTCTTTAACACCCCCCCCCCAGCCCCCTTCCCCCCCACCACCCTTAGAATCATAGTAACGTATACGGGGTATTCTTTGAAGCATCAAATCCGAGCCTCGTTTATGGTATGTGATCAATTAACCCCCCCCCCCCCCAATTATCTTAATGGACTGTAGAGGGGTCGCTGGGGCAGTTAAGACAATTTATTTATTCCACCTTTTCAAACCTCACGTTTAACATGTGGCAGTCCTGAACATAACCCCCGATATTTAATTGCAGATATAAACGTGGAATGTTCAAAGATGATAGAAGTAGCAGAAACAACACAGATAAATAGTTATAACAAGGTTGGACGATTACATGCGATGGATTTAAATATGTTACACATGGATTCGATGTGTTTTGAATAAAAATTCACATTCAATCTAGCGTTTGAATTAAAATTAATGTTCTAACTGCGAGTGTGTATTGTAAATCCATGTGTATTTTTGCATTTCTAATACTACGTATATAATCTCTGAGGTGACTTCTGCGACATTTGAATCTGTGGAAGTTGTTATCTTTGGCGAGTTGATTGCTTTGAATGTTGGAGCATAAAGTTTGTTTTTTATATACAAATACATGTGTTTACATCACGTAAGTGCGTGTGTGAGCGATCCTCAACTAAAAATAACAGTAAGTAAATCGATCTGTAGTTTTACTTCAATGAACCGCGAGTGTTAAAGGAATATAATATTATAATAATATGAAAGATAGCCAGATACAAAGAATATAGGTTATAATGATTTTGTCTGTGTTAGGTTATGTTTCTTAATATTCATTAATAATTAATCATTTCAATATAATATTTTACAACTGACAAAGATCCAAGAAACGTTGTGTGGTATTTATTGTCTGTAATTGGCTGTCTTTATTATTATTCACTATTTTCAATCAGACGTAAATTTTTCATTATACTATTTTACACTACAAAACCTTACGTTTGTATTTTCCCTCTATTTTTATCATCTTTGACTGTCAGATCTCTTTACATTAATATCTACATTATGGTAACAGGCTACATGAGGCTAATCCACATGGTGGCAACTCCCCTTTAATAGCATAGGAATGGATTTGAAAGGGGAGGATGCGGAAGGGTAGAGGAAGGTAGCCAAGTGATAACTAGGGGGCCCCCGGGCTGTAGTTTAAGGATCCTACCGGGCATTCGCCTAAAAGTCATGCAGGGAAAACCCTAGAAAAACCTACAACAGGTAGGTCGGGCATTGAGGTACTTGTCCCACGCCCTTCCCTAGATAGCGGCAGAAGAGTTTGCTGTGGGGTCGAAGCATTCCCTTCTCCGTGCCTCGACCAGTTTAGGAGGCAGCTGGCCGACTGTTCCAATGGGAACAGAGAACAACTCTTACCGTATGCCCAAGGTCTGCGACCCCGGACAAGTGCCCAATGCCCGACCTACCTGATGCAGGTAAACAGCTGTATTATAAATCTTAAAAGGGTCCACAATACGACTTAAACATGTATAACATAACATAATTACATATATATATATATATATATAATTACATAACAAAAGTTTATCACCAACCACCTTAAAAATAGTGTTGTTGTGTCTCTCTCAAGGCTCTTGCTTTATTTTATACACCCGGAAAAAGAAACAAAGTATCGCCAGAAACGTTTCAGTGTGTTTTCATACATCATCAACTACTTTGGTCTTTCTTATTATTGGAAATAATATAAATAACGGCTTAGATGTGGTCGAGGACGGTCCTGAAACAATTCACGATCACGTTGATTTTAATTTATTACGTCACATTTAACGTGATTTTTTTTCAAAACCCCATCGTAACCGATCATAAACGTACCGTTGACGTCATCAATGTATTGCTGTTGAATAGAAGGCTGTGAATAAATTGAATTTAATTATAACGAGATTCTAAAATCTGAACAATGTCTCGGCTGATGTATTACATAATTGAGGGTTGTTTTATTTTTGCAAGTGAATATAATAAGGTGGCTATTCGGCCTTTTTTCTCCCTTTCCCTGTTTTTTTTAGTTGTTGTTGTTTTTTCCCCCCACCAACGACGATTCTTTATTGCTTGCATCTGAGCGCCGATAATAATTTGTCCTCATCTGCAGGCCTGTCCCCATAATTCTCAATGAATCCCCCATCTCTGCGCGATTTATTATTCGCGGAAATACCAAACGAAAAAATCTTTATTTTTGCGTAGCGTCGCTTCTACATCCCACAAGATAAAAGAACAAACAAACAACAACAGGAAGGCCGGAATTACTTACATAGTTACATTTCACTGAGATCTGTTAAGCTAAGAAAAATAAATAATTTTTTTTTTTGGATATTCACGATTTGTTTTAGTAGACCTGAAGATGTACAAAAACCGGAACGAAACGTTCTCATTATTTCTTTAACAGATTTTTGGCTGCTCTGTCCACTAAATTCCCAGGATTCTTTATTATTATTATTTTTAGGTAACAGGCTACTCGAGGGTAATCCACATGGTGGCAACTCCCTTTAATAGCATAGGAAAGGATTAGAAATGGGGGGAATGCGGAAGGGTAGAGGAAGGCAGCCAAGGGTTAGCTAGGGGCCCCCGGACTATATGTTAAGGATCCTACCGGCATTCGCCTAAAAGTAATGCACGGAAATCCCTAGAAAAACCTGCATCAGGTAGGTCGGGAGCGGGCGGGAGGAGTTTTCTGTGGGGACGCAGCTTTCCCTTCTGCGTGCCTCGACCAGTTTAGGAGGCAGCTGGTCGACTGTTCCAATGGGAACAGCGAACAACTCTTACCGTATGCCCAAGGTCTGTGACCCCCGGAACATACAACCTCTCAGAACAGGCCGAGGTGCCTCGGCTTGTGGTGGGAACCTTAGTTCAAAAACGGAGAGAGGAGGAGGCAGCCCCAAAGGTAGCTCCTTCGTCTTTGCTACAAGGTACTGCCTGCGAGAGAAATGCCCTCGCAGACAGTATTATCGTCCTCAAGGATTCATTAAATAAAACACATTCACAGAGGTAAAGAGAAGAATAACAACTACGAGAGCTTTGGGATTGAATGTAAAAATATAAAAATGTCTCCTGGAAGACCGCGTGGAGTTTTACTCAGTGCAGGGAGTTTCTTGATAGTTCGCCCCCCCTAATAATTAGTTATTTTTTGTTTATAGTGCAAAAGTGTTGCTCTGAAAAATAACTTATTTCACAACTTGCTGAGTGTCTGTTGGTCTTTTATTTGTTTGTTTTCAAGGCACCAGGGCCTGCTGGCGTTTGCAGATTCCTGTTCCCTCTGTCTCGTGACGTCACTCGTCCGTAGTGCGCGTGTGTCATTGTCATGCGTAATTCTATACTTTATGACAGTTAATTCTCTAATCATTTTACAAGTGCGTATTGAATTTTTTTTGAGTACTGTAAATATTATATTATATCCTTAGTATGGTTAAATAATTATTATATTTTGTTGAGATTACTGTATACTTCTATACGATTTTTAGTTTTTTTTTTCTTAACTTCTAATTGTAGAATCCAATACACATATTGTAGTTTTATGTAATGACGTATCCTATTTTCCCTCGTACGACGACCAGTGGAGTAAAATAAACCAGATGGAATTCTGTCCGCTATACGTTTCGAACACCGGGAGGGAAGGGCCGGAGGAGGAGGAAGAGAGGAACGGTGTTGGAGGGATTGGACCGTGGACGTTGTTGGTGGACGGGGGACACGGGTGGTGAAAAATTGTGGCGTTGTATGTGAAGTAGAGCAACCCCCAACTCCTTCGCAATGGCTTTAATTACGCGACTCTGGCGCTGCGGCGTAGCAATTAATCGCGTCCTCTGTGCGCCGCGACGGTCGATACTCAACTCGTCTAAGGACATCCAGTCCGTCCTGTCCTGCGCAAAGTTTCAATCGTGGTCCGCGAAGTTATCGTTAACACTTGATAAAAAAAAAGGTCACTGAATCACCCTAATCTCACTTCCACAACAACCCCTCCGCCACCTACGTGGAACCCCAGGCTCAAACTAGAATATGCTATGGACGTTATCAAAACCATCCTGGAACCAAAGAAACCTCCCCCCCCCCTTTTTCCTGGCCCCTCACTTACATATACTGTGACGAAACCTTCATGTCACCCAACACTCAGCCAAGCACTGAGTCATCCAAATAAATAAAGCTCGTATAACACCTATTGTACAGACACCGGAATAAATTCATGAAACTCTCATCCAAATAACCCCTCTGTTGCTCTCGTCTGCTGTAACACGTTGCAGCACGTCACTGGACATTTATAACACCGCATGTATACACATTAATTATTAATTATTTACTTTTTTTTAGGGTAACAGGCTACATGAGGGTAATCCACATGGTGGCAACTCCCCTTTAATAGCATAGGAAGGGATTTGAAAGGGTTGATGCGGAAGGGTAGAGGAAGGTAGCCAAGGGTTAACTAGAGGCTATATTTTAAGGATCCTACCCGGCATTCGCCTAAAGAAATGCAATGAAAACGCTAGAAAACCTGCATCAGGTAGGTCGGGCATTGGGTACTTGTCCCACGGCCTTCCGGTAGCGGGAGAGGAGTTTGCTGTGGGGGACGCAGCATTCCCTTCTCCGTGCCTCGACCAGTTTAGGAGGCAGCTGGCCGACTATTCCAATGGGAATAGCGAACAACTCTTACCGTATGTCCAAGGTCTGCGACCCCGGAACATACACCTCTCAGAACAGGCCGAGTTGCCTCGGCTCGTGGCAACCTTAGTTAAAAAACGGAGAGGAGGAGGCATACCCAAAGGTAGCCCCTTCGTGTCTCTCCTAAAAGGTTCTGCCTGCGAGAGAAAATCCCTCTTTTAAAAACACTACAGTTGAATTATAAAAACTGTAAAGTCATTCGACTACAAGTTGAAATATTCTTGTATAAAATAAAATAAAAAAGGATATATGTTTGTTTGTATGTATGTATTTACGTTAATCTCCATACATATTTAAACGCGTGGGAAGCTTGCAAGAAAACATTGGTACACATATTCTTCGAAACACGAGAAACGGTACTGTGTGTGTGTGGGGGGGGGGGATGAAAACCCCCTAGCATAAAGGTGGAAAGAATTTTAATTGATAAAACGTGATCATTTTGTGTTAAACCACTGCGCGTCAAGAGACCGTGACGTCACGCGAGAGTGACGTTACTACGTGACGAACAAAGGAAATAGTTCCCTTTTCCGGTAATTAAATGAAGCAGAAATATTTTCATTTAATAAAAAGTATAATTTCATCCAGCGATACTCCATGGAATGATGATGAAAGTAACAATACGAAATACTTTACGATCCTTGCGGGGAAAATGTAAGTTAATTTTCGTCGCCGCCATGTTTAGTGACTCCAATATGGCGGCCTTTTTTTTACATTATTGTGCTATCTAGCTAAGAATTTAATCTTTGTTAATGTGTGAAGACTGAGGGACAATTATATCCTGCAACTGTCAAGGAGTATATTTAAGGAGAAATATTTGTCCGGACTGATGCAATAAAATTCCATGTATTTTACAGCTGTTCGAATTAATGCGCTACCGCGTTCGCAAGTGTGTAGGGAACTAGGAACAGTTAGATTTAGGTTAAATCACTTCTTGACTACAGATAATATAGAATTAAATACGTTTCGCGTTTATGTAAACAAGTACACGTGGCAACCCCGGGGCACTCAGATAGTAATTAATTTTTATATGAATATCGATGCCGTCACAGGTTCTGTAAAAGATACGCGGTGAACTAGGCGGCCATGTTGCCTTCACACGACTATACGAGCATCTTTGGCGGCTGCCGGAGATCAAGATCTTTGCACCAGGTACACGTATGTTGCCCCTTAAACGTAATGAGGTCAAGCTGTCTACCTCCTCTGTGGTCTGCGGCAGAACCAGCTTCAGTATCAAGTCAGGTCCGTTCTTGTTTCCTCCCCACGCTTGACATTTTTGTTCTTCATGACGTATTTAATGGCCCAAAACCTTTTTTTTTGAGTATATTGACCCTGGGGTCGCAACTGTTACAGTGTCCAATCCCACAGCGATTTCTCTCTGCCTTGGAAACGACTGAATAGTTCTTGGAGGAGGTTTAGAGAAATGCGTCCTAAAATTAGGCCTCTCGTCAATGTGTTCCGTAGTCGTGTGTGTGTGTGTGTGTGTGCAAGCCTCGGCTGAGGAGCAACATGTGGTTCCGGGGAGGGGGGAAGGGGGCAGATGGCTCTGGAGCCAAGGAATAAATTAAATACTCAGTGTTGGAGCCAAGAATATCGTGGAGGAGGACCTCGTCTGTAAGATTCTTGCTAAGGAGGGGGGGGGGGGGAAATGGACATTAAACAGGGAAAAGACCACAACTGCTTGAGTTAACAACATTCAACACCTCAGCTACGGGCAACTTCCGCAAGCCGCAACGTAATTTAATCGTATTCGACTGTAGAAATGTAAGACTGGTCAACATAGAGACCGAAAAACAATTCTCACATAAATATATGGCCTATGGGAGCTGTTCTCTCGCAGGCAGAACCTTTCTGGGGGGTGCCTCCTCCTCTCTCTAGTTTTTTTCTGAACTAAGGTTCCCCACAATCCGAGGCACCTCGACCTGTTTTGAGAGGTGAATGTTCCGGTGGCCGCAGACCTTGGGACATACGACGGTAAGAGTTGTTCTACGTTTCCCATTGGAACAGTCGGCCAGGGTGCCTCCTAAACTGGGTCGAGGCACGGAGAAGGGGAATATTGCGTCCCCACAGTAAACCTCCCTCTGCCGCCATCCAGGGAAAGGCGTGTTGGACAAGTACCCAAGGGCTCCGACCTACCTGATGCTGGTTTTCTAGGGGGGGGGGGGTTGTCTTGCATGAGTTTTAGGCAAATTGCCTGGGGACCCTAGTTAACCCTTGGCTACCTTCCTCTACCCTTCCGCATACACCACCATTTCAAATCCTTTCCTATGCTATTAAAGGGGAGTTTCCACCCCTCATGTAGCCTGTTTCTCTAAAAAAAAAAAATTCCCACCAGCCAGATTTGAGAGGTGTATGCTCCGGGGTCGCAGACTTTGATAAGAGCTGTCCTTTATTCTTATTGGAAGAGTGGGCCAGCTGCCTCCTAAAACTGGTCGAAGCATGGAGAAGGGAATGCTGCGGCCCCACAGAAAACTCCTCTACGCTTTTACGAAAGGAGTGGTCTATATCCAATACATAGTTTATCTACTCACACACTCACTCACTAGGACCCAATTCTTTTAAAAGCATTAAAGATTAAAGAGTTAGTTAGTTAATCTGTGTATTGAGATATCTTTCCACTTTTCTTCTTTTCAATCCAGTACAATATTAATTCCTTTTTTAACTTTATTCAAAATTAACCTTAGTTAATATAATTCTATATACATGTATTTATAATATCTTAGCTTTGATGAAAATAACATGTTTGTTCCCTCATTTTCTCATGTTGAGATAATTTTATCCTATTTGAGGCCATGTTCTTGTTCTATATCATGTATTATTTTACTTTAACTCTTGCTCAGTGAGTCTTGACATTAGGCGACACTTCCAAAAAATATATAAACTTCTCATCATTTTGGTACATTCGATGGGATCGCAAAAATTCATCGAGGCGCATCAACGAAACTAATTTTAATTTTTATAAACGACTATATTTAGATTAACCCGTAAATTTGCCGGCGTAATTGGAGCAGAGTGTCGGAACTATTTAACACCCGAGACACTTCCGCTCTTATCTCTCGAGTGAGTGGAGAGACACAGCACGTTAAATAGGCAGAGAAGGGGGGGGAGGGAGAGAGGGAGAGACAGAGAGAGACAGAGAGAGACAGAGAGAGACACAGAGAGAGAGACAGAGAGAGAGACAGAGAGAGAGACAGAGAGAGACAGAGAGAGACAGAGAGAGACAAGAGAGAGACAAGAGAGAGACAGAGAGAGACAGAGAGAGACCAGAGAGAGACACAGAGAGAGACAGAGAGAGACAGAGAGAGACAGAGAGAGAGACAGAGACAGAGAGAGAGACAGAGAGAGAGACAGAGAGAGACAGAGAGACACACAGAGAGACAGAGAGAGAGACAGAGAGAGAGACAGAGAGAGAGAGAGAGAGAGACAGAGAGAGAGACAGAGAGAGAGACAGAGAGAGACACAGAGAGACACAGAGAGATACACACACACACAGAGAGAGAGAGAGAGAGAGAGAGAGAGAGAGAGAGAGAGAGAGAGAGAGAGAGAGAGAGAGAGAGAGAGAGGAAATAATGAAGGCATTTAGCGAGACTATACAAAATTTTAAAAAGGGGGCCTCGTGGTGCTCGTAGTTCCGTGATGGCGCAAGCAGGAACTCGGGCAGCGAGATACTCACGGAACCGCATAACGCAAAGCAACCGCAAAACAGGATGAAGACCGAATAAGGACTAAAAGAAAATACATCTCCGAAAATCCGTCAAGTACTGGGATTTAATAAACCAACGAACGCTAAATGGGAAAAATATTCCGATGACGTCAAGTGTGACAGAACGAAAAAGAAGAAAGGTTAGAGAATAAGCTTTAGAGAACAAAGGGAGATAAAGAACATTTATAATATGAGATGAAATTGATAACGCCACATGAAGAACCTATTCCAATACACGTAACCACAAAGACACGTTTTTCTTTAAATAACCCCCCTAAAGAGCTGAAACGATTTCCAGAAATAATTTTCAGCTTCTTTGGAAACTGGTTTAATCGCAGAATGAATTAAGAAAACCCAGACACATCCTCAGATTTTTGACAGTTTTTTAAAAAAAAATTGTCAATTGCTAAATTCACAGTGTTAAGCGGAGCGTGACGTCATCACCTGTCGACTGAAACACACGCGGCAGTTTATACAAATGAGTGTAATCTTTGTTTCTCCTTGCTCTTTGCCTTAAAAAAAAGAATATGCAAAGTGATTTACTTTCGTAATCAAAGCTGTGCAGACGCCTGTTTGTGTGGCGCAAAGGAGATGACGTTTCCACGGCGGGGGAACGTAGTATAAAAAATACCGGATAAAAAAATGGCTCCCTCGACCTTTTCTTTTCTTCTTCTTAATTTGGGGTATGTTGTGCGTGTGGTTATCAAAGCCTTCTTCACGTAAAACCACCGAGAGAAACAGGAGGCTGACAACAAGGAAGGACGGACATTTGAGACTGGACGCTCCCAACGAAGCAGAGATTGTGTTCACCCGCAAACCGTCCACTAGGGGTTTTTTCTTTAATTATCAGTGATCTTATTATCTAAAGGACTGATATTGACATGCATCGTGTTATCGTTTTGATAAACCTCGAGTCCTTAGTTGGTTAAATCCGTAAATCTTCTTTTCGGGGGTGGGGGATGGGGAAGGGGCGGAGAAGGTCGTTGGTGGTTTGTGAAAAATAAAGGATCAGGATGGATCTGCGTAGTTTTTAGCTACGTGTACCACTGTGAGAATATTCAGGTCTGTGCGCTAGACTTTTGGATGGTTACTAAAGCAAACCATTGCAATGGAAAAATCAATTAATTTATATTTCAGTTGTTAGAAATTGTATAAAACACAATACTACACAAGTTTTTACCAGTTTTATTTAACAGATAAGAAAAGAAAAGTTTTGTCAAGTGACGAGTGCCGTTGTGTCGCTCTAGGCACTCCTCTCAGCACCTGACGAAAGGAACAAGGATCGCAGGAACGTTGTTGTGTGTTACCTATATCGTCACTTCTATTTGTCTGTATTTGGCTGTCTTTCTTAATTAAAAAAAAATTATATTACAACATATTTCAAATATTAATTATATATTTTTAATTGTTTATAATAAATTGTATTAAATTACAATTACAGGTTGTCGATGATTAACGCGATGATTATTAATTTTGTATTGAAACGTTTCCGCGCACTTTGTGTACGGAGAGAGAAAAACAAATGTCCTAATTAAACTGTAATTGTAATTTAATACAATTTATTATAAACAATTAAAAATATATAATTAATATTTGAAATATATTGGAATATTAATTTTTTTTAATAAGAAAGACCGCCAAATACAGACAAAAGAAGTGACGATGTAAGTAACACACAACAACGTTGCTGGGATCCTTGTTCCTTTCGTCAGGTGCTGAGAAGAGTGCCTAGAACGACACAACTGCACTCGTCAGTTGACAAACCTATTTTTTTTTCCTTTTCGGTTAATTAAAACTGTTGAAAAACCTTGTGTAGTATTGATTTATGTAATTCTAACGACCCTGGCAATGAGACGCGTCGTAGATGACGATAATAAAATGGTTACGTTATACTGTAAAAAATTAATGGATAGGTACCAAATAAATAGAGCGAAAGATGATGATAAATAATTATAGTACAAAGTTTACTATTTACAATAAAAAGTAACGTGTAGGTAGTTAATAGAAAGAATCACTCAACCGATTCTACTGTGAGCCAGCGATATTTTCCACATGAGCGGGAGGTTGACCATGTATGATATCTTATTCTGACTTAGTTTCAAAAAGGGAAGTGGGATAAAGTTAAAGAAGTTTTACCGAAGTATATTATATATATATATAAAAATTTATTCCCTTTCCATTTGAATTGTATTAGAAAAGAACCACGTTTCTATGGCCCGCGTACAGTGTGAATGTATCCTGCTAGGATGTTGATATATGTGTGTGGGGGGTGGGGGGGGGGAAGAAAAAAAGGGCAGCAGGATCCATTATTGATCCTTGCGGTGCGCCACAAGTTCTCCCAACCCACGTGGAATAAAAAAAAATCCCTCCTCCTCCTCCTCCTCCTCCCCCATTCCCATTCCCCCGCTTCTGAATTTATCTACGATGACGTGTGTCTTCCGTTTGCTCTACGACGACGGTATCAATAAATGTTAAAATAGCATTCTGCGATACCGTAGCAAAAACAACTCTAAGTGGATGACGTTTAAATAAAATATAAGAATTTATAAGGAAGGCTGGGAAAAAAAACATAAGATTTGAAAAATGAAATAAATTTATTTTTTATTTTTTTTAGGGCAACAGGCTACATGAGGGTGATCCACATTGGGCAACTTCCCTTTAATAGCATAGGAAGGGATTAGAAAGGGGGGATGCGGAAGGGTAGAGGAAGGTAGCCTCTATCTGAGGTTTTAAGTATAAATGAAATTAATAAACCAGACGATAAAGTCAGGATAATTTGGAAATAATAGCCTGCGAGAAGATTCTCTCGCAGCTAACCTGCGAGGGCTGTTCTCTCGCAGGCAGAACCTTGTAGGAGAGATACGAAGGGGCTACCTTTGGGTATGCCTTTTCCTCTCCGTTTTTGAACTAAGGTTCCCACAAGCCGAGGCACCTCTGCCTGTTTTGAGGGGTGTATGTTCCGGGGGTCACAGACCTTGGGGCGTACGGTAAGAGTTGTTCTCTGTTCCCATTGGAATATTCGGCCAGCTGCCTCCTACACTGGTCGAGGCACGGAGAAGGGAATGCTGCGTCCCCACAGCAAACTCCTCTCCCGCCATCCATGGAAGGGCGTGGGACAAGTACCCAATGCCCGACCTACCCGATGCAGGTTTTTATAGGGTTTTCCCTGCATTGCTTTTAGGCGAATGCTGGGTAGGATCCTTAAACCATAGCCCGGGGGCCCCTAGTTAACCCTTGGCTACCTTCCTCTACCCTTCCGCATCCCCCCCTTTCAAATCCCTTCCTATGCTATTAAAGGGGAGTTGCTTAATGTGTATTACCCTCATGTAGCCTGTTGCCCTAAAAAAAATAACAGGATAATTTGGATTTATTAAAATTTAAAAACAAAATAGTACAGATTATGGACCCAACATTCGGAACTCACTTCAACTAAATTTACACGAGGACCAATCCACGCATTGTTTACGATGTCAGTATGTTACGACCGTGACAATAAAATTTCTTACACTTCTCTGAATCCAAATTTGGATTTACTAACACAAAAAACAAATTTTTTAAATGATTGAAAATTAATAATATAAGAAATATAATATAATAAAATAATATATTAATATAAATAACACAACGAAGCCTTGTTCCTTTCTTCAGGTGTAGAAAAAAAAAGCGAACGCAAGAGCCTAGAGCGACACAACTGCACTAGTCAGTTGACAAAACTCGAAAAGCCATTTTAGGTAGGTTAAAATATATTTCATTTAACTATTAGATTTATAAAAGTCCAAGTCGTAAATTACCAACGTACACCTGATAAAAGTTCCTAAATTTCAAGTTTTTGTCAAGTGACTAGTGCAGTTGTCTCTCTCTTAGGCCCTTAATTTTTTTTGTTGCAGCACCTGAAGAAAGGAACAAGGCTTTCAGCAGCGTTGTTGTTGTGGTTATTTATACCATCACTTCTGTTGTCTGTTTCGGCTACCCTTCTTATTAATCAAATAATTTTATTTCATTCCAAAAAAAATTTTCAGTTGTTATGGTAACTTCCTGCTCCCCCCCCCCCCATCGTCCATCATATGATGAGGAATTTCATTTCGTGGTGGGTGGGCCGTGAGAAGAAATTGCAGTCGTTGTTTCTCTTACTTACTTAGACAAAGGCCAACACATTTGGAGTCGTTGCATTAGTCAGGATTCAACTTGTTGCTCAGTGCAGTTATGAAGCAGCAACACTCCACGCCATATATCACATTCCCCCTTCTAGGAAAGAGAAGGAGGAAGTAACAATGACCAACACCCCGTATCACGTTTGTAATCCATCGACATCAAAATCGTGACGTCAGCGAAGTGCGTAAACACGAATAAACAACGACAACTTGACTCTCACACAGGGTAGACAACGTCGTAAAAAAATTTCACGTTTCATGACCACTGTGCTACTGAAAAGACAAACAAGGGAGAATATTTACAGGACGCAGCTGGACGTAAACTTTATTTTCTTCAATACAATACAAGCTCGTTTCTACCCTGAAGTACACTATTTTTTTTTTACTACTGAGGTGGTTGTGGTGGAGGTGACGTAGAGGGGTGGGGGGGGGCATTAACAGCTGCTGCGTCAGTGATTCTCAAACACTGTCCAGAGAGAAAGAGATAATAATATATCACAGTTACTTTCTTTCATACGATGATGGGCTTTGTGTTGGGAGGGGACGTTGACTTTTAAGCCAGGCTGACCTTCAACTTCAACATCAACAACAAAAAAGGACAGAAAAAACGAAAAAAAACACGATGTTTTGTTATTGGAAAAGGTGAATCAGTAATTAAAATATTAAAAAAATAATTTGATAAGTGACTGAAGGTTAAATTTTCAGGACAATAAAATAATATTTAAAGGACTTCCCTATAATATTTTAATTTAGAATACTAGTACAATTACAGACACTAACAGTGAATGTTAAAGGAGAAAATAAGTTCATTTCTTCAAATATATATATATATAGAAAGAGAGAGAGAGAGAGAGAGAGAGAGAGAGAGATAGATAGAGAGAGAGATAGAGAGAGATAGATAGAGAGAGAGATAGAGAGAGAGAGGGAGGGAGAGAGAGAGAAGGGGGGAGAGAGAGAAGGGGGGAGAGAAGGGGAGAGAGGGAGAGAGAAGGGGGATAGAAGGGGGAGAGAGAGGAAGAGAGGGAGGGGGAGAGAGGGAGGGGGAGAGAGAGGGAGAGAGATGGGGGAGAGAGGGGGAGAGGGAGAGAGAGGGAGGGGGAGAGAGAGGGAGAGAGAGGGAGAGAGAGGGAGAGAGAGGGAGGGAGAGGGAGGGAGAGAGAGGGAGAGAGAGAGGGAGGGAGAGAGAGAGAGAGCGCCCCAGCCATATACATTGTAGTTTAAAAGTTTACATATTAGTAAAAGAAGAAAAGTAAGTTCAATATATTGTTCTCGGAGTTCAACCGGGTTTTGCATAATTGCAACATAATTGCATACTTGAACTCCGAGAACAATATATTGAACAACTACACCGTGAAAGGCTTCAATCTTTAAGAAAAGTAAGGTTGGTTGCTAAGCAACAGTTTTATGTTTTATTCGAGAAAATATAGTAATATCTCTGGAGACTTGGGAGATATGGAATTTAATGTTATTTATTTGGATTGTGAGCGAATAAAGAATATAAACGCACGAGTGTGAATAATGATAGTTTTACGCTTCTACTAAAAACTATAAAGTAAAGTAATAATTTTGGTTTCGATAATTTTGTGTATATATATATATATATATATATATATATCCGTCGAAAATTCTACTTCTGTTTATTACAGCGTGATGTAAATAACTTCAATCGGAGGGTCAAATCAATGTAACTGTTTCTGGAGAATCTAAAACTGGAATAAAAAATGGAGGGGGAGGGGGAGGGGGTAGGATTCCCCTTCATGTATTTTATCTCCACCCTCCCACATCCTCCGGGAAGCAGAGAAGTTGAATTTTCGGTATATCGAACGTCTTCAGGTGAATCTACCACCTTGTATAACGACAGACCAAGGTAAGTTCTCCCCTGTACAGACGGACACAAACCGAATCTTTCTGACTGTATGAAAATTATTTATAGGCATTATAAGAAAATCAACACCTTATATTTCAGATATTTTCTTAAATTGTATTAAATAGAATAATGTTAAAATAATTGTGACTAATAGTTTCGTTAGTGAACAGTTGTGGCGCCAAGGTGGGTAGGCAACCAGCACGATCGGAGTGTACGTTGGGTTGCGGAACTTCAGGCGTTAAGTTTAACATTACTTATTGATAAAAATCAATTTATAGGTATTCGTTTAATTACTTAAAAAAATACATAAAATAAAAATAAATATTTCAATGTCTACAGACGAGTCGGTCACGCATTCTACATACATAGATACATACATACATACAGACGTTCCCGTGTTTCAATCTTTTCGAAACGATCACGGTGGCCACGCGTTTAAATTTATATGTAAGCACATACAGAACCACATCCGTTTGGATTTATTTATGGTAACAGACTACATGAGGGCAATCCACGTGGTGGCAAAACCCCTTTAGTAGAATAGGAAGGGATCAGAAAGAGGCGATGCGGAAGGGTACAGCAAGGTAGTCAAGGGTTAATCAGAGCCCCAGGGCTGCAGTTTAAGGATCCTACTCGGCAATTCACCTAAGAGTGATACAGAAAAACCTGCATTAGGTAGGTAGGGCTGTAGCTACTTGTCCCACGCCCTTCCGATTGCGGGAGAGGGGTTTGCTGTAGGGTCGCAGTATTCCCCTTCTCCGTGCCTCGACCAGTTTCGGAGGCAGCTGGCCGACTGTTCCAATGGGAACAGCGGTCAACGCTTGCAGTAAGGCCAAGGTCTGCGACCCTGGAAAATTGCGCCTCTCAAAAAAGGCTTGTGGGAACGTTAATTTAGTACCGGAGAGAGGAGAAGGCATCCCCCAAAGGCAGCCCTCTCCATCTGTCCGGAAAAGGTTCTGCCTGTGAGAGAACAGGTCTCACAAGCTTTGTCCATTTTGAAGAAGCAGACGGGCTATGTATAAGGTAATCCACAGTGTGGGAACTCCCTTCTTATAGCATAGGAAAGGGACTGAAAGCGGGGACGCGGAAAGGTAGTTGAGGGCTGATTTATTAGAATATATCTACTTGTGTGTAAGTGTCGGCGATATGTGAAACGCCTGCAATGGCGGTTCGTCTTCCGCACCAGATAAAAATACTGCCGCCCGGTTTTTAAGTTGCAAATATGAAGAGGACAGAGGGTCGACTTTAATAACGATATCTGGGCGTATTGAGAGGGAATAATTCCCGCATAAGTGAGGACGGCCATAACACGGGGGAGGGGGAAACGTACGGCATTATTCGCGCCATAAGCCTCCGGCAGCGGCGATAACGGAAGGAAATTTCGTATGGATATCACCAGAGATCGTCCACAGCGGCGTCAGCTTTTATCGTTACAGCTTCCACCATTCCGATGCAGAATAATCAACCCCCCCTCCTCCCTGTGTTCCTCCCTTCTCCACCCACTAAATGCAACTGAACCCCGCCCACAGTTACAATCTGTTTGGCTGCGACACAGAGTGACGTCATCACACGTATCCAGCTCGCCCAGGAATTATCATCAAAAGTGTAGCTTCCAGAACACGAATGCCAGAACGCATTAATCGGGTCGGCGGTCGGGTAAGCTCGGGTTAGATCGCAATGTTCGTTTTTAAAATAAATACCGGGTTTTATTTACAGGCACATACGAGCCTACCTGAGGATTAGGCACGTTGTGACCTCTGCCCTCTTTAATAACATAGGAATGAGAGATATAACTTTATTTAATTGCATTGAACAAGGTCCGGTGGAAATGTTAAAAACAAATACACATAATTATTATACACCACTATCGTAAGCATAAAATAAATATAGAAAAGAGGATAAAAAATATAGAATATACATGCTTGGCCCTTAAAGGAAAAATAACCGGTTTGTAATAATAAGATTTCGGGAGAGACGTAAACGGATTGACTGCGCATGTCCGCACGCCGCTGACGTGGCGTCTTCTGAATGGTACGCGGCAAGTGACGTCACTATTATAACACGTCTTGCAGTATTACTTAAACCATCTTTCCCTTATTAAACATCGACACCACCTCCTTTTTTTTATATTATTAACAATCCTCTACCCAATATTATTTTTCCAAATTTCATTTTTGTTCATTAACCCGACCGTCCACAGTTCTCTGAGGTTGCTGGACGCAGACAGACGACCGTCCCTCGGTCAAGTCAGCGCCGGCTCTGCAAAGGGAACACCCCCCCCCCCCTCCACCGTACCGGGGCGCTCGCGGATTGCTTCCTGACGTCACGTCATTGTTGTCACGCGACAATGGCGGGCCTCCCACCCCCATCACCACCCACCACCACTTTCCTGCGCGCGTTTATTAACTGCGAGCTGTCAACTCGCGCTATTGTGACAATAAATCGCGCGGAACCGGAGTGGAATAAAGCGCCCTTAATTGCGAGACAACGAAACACAACGGCGACGCAAGTACGGTATTTGTTATTGCTTGTCATAGTCGAGTCGTGTGCGCGCGGGGGAGGGGGTAAATTAAGCTACCGACCGCCCACACGCGTTGGTCATCCGCGTGACGTCCGCGAAATAAGCGTATGACCATTCAGAATAATTATACTACGACGAACAGAGCCCCGAATAATTTACTAACATAAAAAATTCAAACCTGTAATTAATATAATGTTATATACATGTATTCATAGTTTAAACTGTGTCCCTAAACCTACCTTACATTTTAAAATAATTACTGTAATTTATTTTATTGTAACTTGTTTTATTTAATTGAAATTTCATGCATCTTCCACCGGGGAAAAACTGCCTATTTGTAGATTAAATGCACGCATTGATACGTTTGTGCAGTGACGTCACAGACCTGCGCGCGCAGAAGTTTTTAGTACAATAATAGGATTCTCTCGTACACGTGCTTATAGTTGACACAATGTCTGCAAACGTAGCTTGTATTTTAAAAATAATTGTATTAATTTAGTTTAATTTCTTCTTATTGTAATTAAATTGTAATTTCACGGATCCACCAGCGGTCAAACTGCCCCCGTTTGTTGATTAAATAAATACATACGTACATATATATGTGAATGAAATATAATTATTACACACAGCTAAATAATTTATTGGCGAGAAACATAAAAAAAAATAATTAACCCAACGTTTCGTCCTCATTCTGGGACTTCTTCAGATCAGGGGCACGACGGAGAAAATATTTCCCCATCTTTAAATATTGCAGTTATATAAATAAATTCACCGTAGGACGTCCTGTGTTCCGCTTTATTATATTTATGACGCAGTTGTACGACTTTTAGGGAAAACTCTTGCACGGTAAATTGTTCCAGTTATTTTTTTCCCCCTCGTTTTCGAACTGAGTATTTTTCCAACATTATTAATTTAACTATTATCAATTAACTTAACCGTCCTTTTCCTGCATTCTCACCTTTATTACTATGCACTACTTTTGCCCCAAAATATTACTACATTAAAACTTATATAAAGTAGGGCAACTTTACTTGACGATCCCGTCACACATTGGATTTCATCGCTACACGAACTTAAATACACTACACAACCCTACGCAAACTTTATCGATAATCGCTCCGGCCAACAACATTTTGTAGACCAAACTTTTGTCCAAGAGCCCATCATCTTGGAAGGTTTTTTAAGTATAAACGAGAATGCTTCAGTTAAGATTGTTGATGCTCACCGGTGGGTGGGGGAAAGGGGGGAAGGGGCGGTTTCCCCCCATTGTCTGAGAGACGAAGTAGAAGTGGAAGGTAAACAGAAGAGGTTAGACAAGCAGGGAACCGTGAAATAAAGAGGAGGTTGAAATTAAAGAGACGAAGACGAAAAAATAGACGTTAAAAATTGGGAATCTATCTATCTATATAATAAAAAAAGGATGTATATTTGTATGTATGTATGTATGTATGTATTTACGTTGTTCTTTATACAAATTTTATCGCGTGGACAGAATGCAACAAAAATTGGTATACGTATTCTGCCAAAATCGAGAACCGGTACTGTGAGGGTGACAAACCACATAGCATAAAGGTGGAAAGAATTATAATTTTAAAAAGTGATCATTAAGTGATAAATTACTGCGCGCCAATATATCATGACATCACGCGACAGAGAGAGAGACGTTACTACGCGACGAACAAGGGAAATAGTACTATTGGTCGAAATTGTGTACGGAACTAGGAATAGTTAGATTTAGGTTGTGTCTTCTTCACTAAAGATTAATATAGAATTAAATTCTTTTTCGGGTTTATATAAATAAGACACGGGCAACGCCGGGCACCCAGCTAGTATATATATATATATTTTTTAAGACATGTATATATTTTCTTTTAGATGCCAGTTTTCCGTGTCCCTTAAAATGAGTTATTCTTTCCTTCCTTCTTTTACGAGATATTAAAAACGGTGTTTTTCTATGTTTTTATTTAGAAAGAAGGCATAGAAGGTAAAACAACAAAGTTGTAAGCAGAAAAGATGGCCAAATACAGACCAGAGAAGTGATAATGTAAATTACCACACAACGCTTCAGGGATCCTTGTCCCCCTTTATACAGATGCTGAGAAGAGTGCCTAGAGCGACACAACTGCACGCACGCACACACACACATCAGGGTGGCAAAACTTCTGAAGCGAAGAAATGGCAACGACAACGGGGAAAGCAGATAAGTGATCGTAGCTATTGCTGAGTTTTACTACAGTGTCTCTCTCTGTTTGTACATCAATAGCTGTGATGTTTTATTTAACATCTCTGGAATTGTACCTGGGCTGGGATTCGACGACTAATATCTTAGCATCAAACGTATGTTTCGAATTGATGATGTGTTTGGAGACTTAAAGATTGTTTAAAGTTGGAAAGTTGTAACGTCGCCATGTTTAGTGACTCCAAGATGGCGGACATTTGTTTACATTCTGAACGTAGCTAAGAATTTCATGTATTTAATCTTTCGCAATGGCTGAAGACCGAAGGACAATTATATCCTCGCAACAGTCAAGGAGTATATTTAAGAAGAAATGTTTGTCGGGACTGAGGCAATGTATTTTACAGCTGTAGTAATTAATGCACTATCGCGGTTGAAACTGTGTAAGGGAACTAGGAACAGTTAGATTTAGGTTAAGTCACTTCTAGACCAAAGATTAATATAGAATTAAATACTTTGTTGGGTTTATATAAACAGTACACGTGGACACGCAGAGAGTTGTTACTAAATGTGTCCTTGTTGCTGAACGGCAGCCATCATTATTGTTGTTGGTGTGCTCGACGTCGTCGAGAGATCGATTCTCGAACTCTCACGTGGCAGTTTTCACGCAGTGGAATTCTATTGAATTTCTCTGCGCAATTCAACATCGTTTAATTAATATCGAAATTCCTCGGCGTAGCCACAGTTTAATAAAGAGTATTTCCTCAAGATTCCTCGCACATATTCCCGTCGGACGCGGACCCTTCCCGTAATTTAATATAACACAAGACACAGATCCATTTATATATATATATAATTCCTGAGGTCGAACTGATTATTTTATATCGATATACGATTTGTAAATAACATAAAAATGAAGTTCGTGGCCAAGAGCAGATTTTCATTAATAAAAATTCGGGTTTAAAATGATATTTCGGTATTAAAAGAAAATAACTTTATAGTCACGTCACACAACGTGAATAATTGACAAATAGGTACCGAAACGTTGTTATATTTAACTGATTTTTTAATAAAAAAATAAATGTACGTTACTGATCAGGAAAATAATTCAATTTTATGTAATTAAAGAAAAACGTTACATTTATGAAAGGTAATTAAATTTCGTATTTAGAATCTTCGATTTTTTTAAAATAATAATAATAATAATAATTTATTGACAGGCTACATTAGGGTGATCCTAATAGTCTCGTTTGTGAAAGTTTGTAGCGCCATGGTGGTTAGACAACCAGCACGATCGCAGTGTACATTGGGTTGCGGAACGTCAGGCGTTAAGTTTAAATTTACTTATGGGTTATTTCCAGCCATTCATTTGATTACTGAAAGAATAAAATTAAAATTAAAAATTATAATAAGCCCGCGGAGTGTAGTTTAAGGATCCTACCCTCGCAATTCGCCTAACAGTGATGCAGGGAAAACCCCTAGAAAACCTGCATCAGGTAGGTCGGGCTCGTTGGTACTTGTGCCACGCCCTTCCCTGGATAGCGGGAGAGGTTTTTTTTTGGGGGGGGGGTGTAGACAGGCTATGTACAGGGTAATCCACATAGTGGCAACTCCCCTCTTATACCATAGGAAAGGGATTTGAAAGGGGGGATGCGGAAGAGTGGAGGAAGGTAGCCAAGAGTTAACTAGGGCCCCCGGGCTATGGTTTAAGGATCCTACCCAGCATTCGCTTTAAAAACCCTTGCGATGGCGGAAGAGGAGGTTTGCTATGGGGAACGCAGCATTGCCTTCTCCGTGCCTCGACCAGGTTAGGAGGCAGCTGGCCGACTGTTCCAATTTCTTACAAGCAGTCATATAGGAAGTGAAGGGGGATAGTGTGAGACAACGAGAATTAGAAAACTTGTTTGAAGAAGGAAGGATAAGTAGAGAATTTTAAAATACGGGTCACAAAAGAGACAGAAAATAGAGGGACGTAGATGGTACAAATCTGTGTTCGTATTTATTTATTTTTACTACTTAGCTTAGAGGTGACTACATATACTTGCAACTATTTATCTCTCTTTTTTATCTCTAACAATAATATTAAAAAAATACTTTTAAACTATTCTTATTCTTCACATCTACAAGCAACTCATTATACAACATTAACCCTCTATCAGACATCTAATTTTTTGTACTTCTTAGATTTAGATGCTCAATAAAACAAAATTCCCCTCCCCCGGTGTTATGATTACAGACATCTAATTATCTTTTAATTAAAAATATTTAAAGACTCGTACAACTGCCCCCACCCCTTATCTATTCTATAAATAAAAATTAATTCATCATACAAAATTTTGTCCTTAATATTTAAAAATTCTAATTTATTACCATATTCTGAGTCCGTACAATATTTATTGTTATTCAAGATGGCGGCGCTCTTAGTCCTCTATTTCGTATTACTTCTAATTTCTTAATAACAGTATCTGCGTACTATTTTCCTCAACATTTTAAATAATAAGAAGCCAGCTTATTACGTAGTCAATCCATCGAAAATGTTGTTTGCAAGGCATCAAAATGGCCGCAAGGGTTTTGACGACCCTTTCGCGGAACAAGCAATAAAAATAGAGAAAACTGTTACTGGTATATTATTGAGGATAATTGTTAACTCCGTAAACACAGGGCCAGCTGGTCATTTAAGCCGATAACGCGTTGTGTTTGTGGCAGCCAATTACGTCAACAATTTGATTAATTATCGAGAGGGAGAGAGGGAGAGAGGGAGACGGGGGGGGCGGGGTCGGTCCTCTTTGTTTGTATTAAATTATCCCTCGTGTTATTGGTTTGTATCTGCCGGGAGGGAAGAAACGTGAATTATCTTCTCCGTCTTCTTCTTGCAGAGCGTCTTCCAAAATAGCCCCATCAGGGAAATTAATCAAGTGAAATGTGAGGGCGATGGAGTGTGACGTCCCTCCAATAGCGAGCGGCGGGGTTGCCAGATAACACCTCCGCCGATTGCTTCATTATGTGCTCCATGAACCAGCATAATGGACGACGGAGTAACCGTGGAACAAAATGAAAGTTTGTCTTCAAGAGGAGGAGGGACAGAATTTTCACGTCTTGTTGCGATTTGAGGAAATAAATTTGAGTGTGGTGTAAACTACCAGAAACTAGAGGTTTCAGACGAAAAACCAAGCAGCGACCTTGGGCCCGCGTGTCTAATTGACACCCGTGCATTTTATTATATACGCAGCTGGGTGCCCGGTGTTGCCCGGATTGGCATAACTGAACTCAGCGACATCCATAACCGCGGATTTGACCCCAATCTCGTTATTTATTTTTTTTGAAACGCCTTATCACACCTACCCCATCTAATGTTGCTCCTTCCCCATGCCATAAGGGGGTTGAAATAATACATTGGTACAAACACTGTCAATCTTTTTGACGCCCGAATAATATTCATCCCACTCAAATGTCGGGCGTTTTATCAATGTTTGGAAAATTTCCACCCCCCATCCCCGGTCCTGTGGGGTGGTAGGCGTGTCTCAACCCCCTACACAATACCGTTTCTTCGTGTTTTGAAGAATATCTGAACCTATTTTTGTTACAATCTATGCAAGCGTTTAAATTTGTATAGAAATTAACGTAAATACATACATACATCCTTTTACTTTTAGGGTAACAGGCTACATGAGGGTAATACACATGGTGGCAACTGCCCTTTAATAGAATAGGAAGGGATTTGAAAAGGGGGGATGCGGAAGGGTAGAGGAACGTAGCCAAGGGTTAACTGCGGGGCCCCCGGGCTGTAGTTTAAGGATCCTACCCCGGGGGATTCGCCTAAAAGTAATGCAGGACATACACTAGAAAACCTGCATCAGGTAGGTCGGGCATTGGGTACTTGTCCCACACCCTTCCGATAGCGGTAAAAGAGTTTGCTGTGAGGTCGCAGCATTCCCTTCTCCGTACCTCGAGCAGTTTAGGAGGCAGCTGGCCGATTGTTCCATTGGGAACAGCGAACAACTCTTACCGTATGCCCATCCTGTTTTTCATCTGTTTCTTTTCCTTTATTTTTATTACTAGGAGTAAACTGCTGATGTCCCTTTTTTCCTCCTTTTTCTTATTCTTGTACTTCACTTTATACACATAACCCGCTTTTTTACTTCTTCTTTTTATTTTTTTTTAGTATCTTCATTTCTGTGTGATCGCTTCTCGCAATCTTTCCGTATGTATTCTTCCGCTTAACCAGTTTTCTTTTAAGATTTTTGTTACTAGGAGTAAAGTAATGATCTAAACCTTTTACTGCTCCTTTTTTTTCCTATACCTCACTTTACACTCATAAGCCCCCCTTTTTATTTATATTTTTTTAGTATCTTCATTTCCGTGTGATCACTTCTCGAAATCTTTCCGATTGTATTCTACCGGTTACCAGTTTTCTTTTAAGATTATTGATACTAGGAGTAAAGTATTGATCAAGACGCTTTTCTTCACCTCCTTATTTTCTTGTTCCACCTCATTTTTCTCATAACCACCCCTTTTTTTCCCTCCTTCTTTTTAATTTTTTTTTGTGTCTTCATTTCCGTCTGATTGCTTTTCGCAATCTTTCCGTATGTATTCTTCCGGTTAACCAGTTTTCTTTTAAAGATTTTTGTTACCAGGAGTAAAGTATTGATCTAGTCCTTTTTTTTCTCCTCCCTTTTCTAATAACACATTCGTAATAGTTAATTATTTGTAATATATATATGTGTGTGTGTGTGTCATTCGCACACATGATTCCGTCCCGGGAGGGGGAGAGAGAGAGAGAGAGAGAGAGAGAGAGAGAGAGAGAGAGAGAGAGAGAGAGAGAAGAGAGAGAGAGAGAGAGATGTAGCCAATGATTTAACTCAGGCCATCTTGCTATAATTTAAGGACCCTCAAGGACAAAGAAGAGGCACAAATATCTTTGGTTAGATGAAAAATCGATCATCGTCTGAGAGAGTCGACGACGACGACGACGGGAACATAAACGCACAAACAGATAGAGGAAGAAATTGCAGTGGACAGTTAACGTAAAACTCGGAGAGATTGGCAGAGGAAGTAAATGGAGAGTTTCAGCCCCCGCAATCAACAGATTGACGACCGGTGGCTGTGTGTGGAGGAAATCCTCGATTTAGAAGTTTACTTTCTTTGTTCCGCTCCGGCAAAAATCCCCCCCCCTCCTCCCCCTCCCTCTCTGAACAACATGGCGCGATTCTATTCAATAACTAAAGCGGAAACTCCCAAAGAGTCTACACGTCCGTCGTCGCCATCTTGGAATTCCTCGTAGACAACGTTTGCTTGAAACACAATTAAGGGTCATTACTGTGACTTCGACGTCCTCCAGTACCTTAGAAATGCTTAATTTTTTTTTTAAAAAAAACAACCTTTGAGTTAAGTATTGTCTTTCTAAACAATGCATCCACATAATTTATTTTAAATAAAACACTGTCAAGTGACAAAAAAATAATTTTTTTTAGTTATATATACCTGCATTTTATCCAACCACATACAAGTTCTCGTCACATATTTATTTCTTAGATATTTAAAACACAGGAGCCTTGTCCACAGTCATCTGTTTCTCAAAAATAGGGTCATGAAATTGAATTACCGGGGGAGGGGGGTTGCGGGTGGGGGGGGTGGAAAAAATATCTCGACCGGAAACGGAACCGAACTTGTGTGAACTAAATACTTAAAAATAAAAATCCATGAGTATACCCCTATAACGCACAGTTTAGCCGTTCTTAAACAACGCGACGTTTCGGAGACATCTTCAGGCGTAAATTTCAATTAAAAAATATATATTTCACCCCCCACTCTCTCTCTCTCTCTGTCCCCCTCCCGGGACGGAATCATGTGTGCGAATGACACTCACTCACACACACACATATATATATTACAAATAATTAATTATTACGAATGTGTTATTAGAAAAGGGAGGAGAAAAAAAAGGACTAGAACAATACTTTACTCATGGTAACAAAAATCTTTAAAAGAAAACTGGTTAACCGGAAGAATACATACGGAAAGATTGCGAAAAGCAATCAGACGGAAATGAAGGTAGTAAAAAAAATTAAAAAGAAGAAGGAAAAAAAAGGGGGGGTTATGAGAAAAGTGAGGTGGAACAAGAAATAAAGGAGGTGGAGAAAAGGGTCTTGATCAATACTTTATTCCTAGTATCAATAATCTTAAAAGAAAACTGGTAACCGGTAGAATACAATCGGAAAGATTTCGAGAAGTGATCACACGGAAATGAAGATACTAAAAAAATATAAATAAAAAGGGGGGCTTATGAGTGTAAAGTGAGGTATAGGAAAAAAAAGGAGCAGTAAAAGGTTTAGATCATTACTTTACTCCTAGTAACAAAAATCTTAAAAGAAAACTGGTTAAGCGGAAGAATACATACGGAAAGATTGCGAAAAGCAATCAGACGGAAATGAAGGTACTAAAAAAAATTAAAAAGAAGAAGTAAAAAAAAGGGGGGGTTATGAGAAAAGTGAGGTGGAACAAGAAAAAAAGGAGATGAAGAAAAGCGTCTTGATCAATACTTTACTTCTAGTATCAATAATCTTAAAAGAAAACTGGTAACTGGTAGAATACATACGGAAAGCTTTCGAGAAGCGATCACACGGATACGGATACTAAAAAAATAAAAAGAAGGAAAAAGGAAAAAAGGGGCTTAGGAGTATAAAGTGAGGTAGAAGAATATAAAAAAGGAGGAGAAAAGGGACTACATCAGCAGTTCCCTCCTAGTAATAAAAATAAAGAAAAAGAGACAGATGAAAAAGAGGATGACGGATCACCGAAGAGTCAGAAGGATCAAGAACAGGGGAGGGGGGAGGGGGGGGGGCGAAAGAGATGGAAGAATAGCAACTATCACACGGAATGAGTTACATAAAAGGGATTACCAGAAAAATTTGGGATTGCGTGGAAATCGATGAGTAAAATAAAGAATATGATGCCACAGTATGAAGGTTAAGATTGAAAAAAAAATTTTTTTTAGGTGTAGACTGGCTGCATGCGGGTAATCCACATGGTGGCAACTCCCCTTTAATAGCATAGGAAGAGATTTGAAAGGGTGGATGCGGAAGGGTGGAGGAAGGTAGCCAAGGGTTAACTAGGGGGCCCCCGGGCTATGGTTTAAGGATCTTACCCGGAAATTCGCCTAAAAGGGATGCAGGACAAACCCTAGAGAAACCTGCATCAGGTAGGTCAGGCATTGACTACTTGTCCCACGTCCTTCCGATAGCGGTAGAAGAGTTTGCTGTGAGGTCGTAGCATTCCCTTCTCCGTACCTCGACCAGTTTAGGAGGCAGCTGGCCGACTATTCCAATAGGAATAGCTGACAACTCTTACCGTATTTCCAAGGTCTGTGACACCGGAACATACACCTCTTAGAACAGGCCGAGGTGATTCGGCTTGTGGGAACCTTAGTTCAAAAACGGACAGAGGAGGAGGCATCCCCCAAAGGTAGCCCCTTCCTGTCTCTCCTACAAGCCTCCTGTGGTTTAAATATTTAAGAAAATAAAGATATGAGACGAGAAGTTGTTTATTCTTTGATAAATAACAAGTAATTTATTTCAAGTTGCCATAAAATATATTTTATTACAGTCACCGTAAAGGTCGTAAGAGAAGAGGAGGGGGGAAACGTCACACGACCCCCCCACGCGCAGAATCAAGTCTAAATCTTTCAGCCCCTATTCTAATCCGTTAATTAATTCTCCAGAATTTAATTGATAACTGGTACTCTGGGATATAAGGGCGCGGGGGTGTGAAGCTCAAAGCTGCGCCGATAGCAATTAATTCCTTCACAATGAGGACGTGAAATATGGAAGGCTGGATTTCGGAAACCGTCGTGGTAATTGGGGACGGGGACGGAGGGGCGCAGTGGACCGTATTTATAGCCCCCCCAGGATCACACTCTGATAATACATGCAGGTGACCATTAATCATGCGGCGGGAGGATCACGGGATCGCAATCAATCAAGGAAAAAAGAGTGGGGGTGGGTGGGGGTGGGAGTGAAATTTACAGTCTACACCTGAGGAAAGCAACAAGGTTCGTTGTGCGGTGTTTGTTCTGTTTTACGACTTTTAAATTTATTTATTTTTGTCAGGGTTAAACAAATCCTGACGTTTCTTCAATTATATAATAAATAAAATACAGTTTGTGACCAGTGACAGTTTATATTTAAAAAGACAAAATCCCAGTTTAATTGATCAGGTTGTGGTGACTTGACTGAAACAGTTGTGTAGTGAAAATTCGTCACACTCTCTCTATTTCTCTCTCTATCTTTCTCTATCAATCTTTATCTCTTTCTATCGCTCTCTCTATGTGTCTCTCTATCTCTTTCTCTCTATCTCTTCCTATCTTTCTTTCTCTATCCCTCTCTACCACTCTATCTCTATCTATCTCTCTGTCTCTCTCTACCTATCTCTCTCTATCGCTCTCTCTCTCTCTATGTCTCTATCTCTCTCTATCCCTCTCTGTATCGCTCTCTCTATGTCTCTCTCTTTCTCTCTCTCTCTTTCTCTCTCTCTCTTCCTATCTCTCTCTACCACTCTATCTCTATCTATCTCTCTCTACCTATCTCTACCTATCTCTCTCTATCGCTCTCTCTCTATCTATGTCTCTATCTCTCTCTATCGCTCTCGCTCCCTCTCTATGTCTCTATCTCTCTCTCTATGTCTCTCTCTATCTCTCTATATATCTGTCTATCTCTCTCTATCGCTCTCTCTCTGTCTCTCTCTATCTCTATCTCCCTTTCTCTATCTCTTTTTCTCTATCTCTCTCTATCTCTCTACCCCTCTGTATCGCTCTCTCTCTATGTCTCTATCTCTCTCTATCACTCTCTATCTATCTCTCTTTCTCTATCTCTATCTATCGCTCTCTCTATGTCTCTATCTCTCTATCTCTCTTTATCTCTCTCTAACTCTATCTCTCTCTATTTCTCTCTAACTCTATCTTTCTCTATCTCTCTCTATTTCTCTCTCTAGGTACTCTCGTTTTTTTCTTCTGTACCTGAAGCAACGTCGTGTGGTATTTACATCATCATCACTTTATTTTGTCTGTATTTGGCTGTCAGTATTATTATTATTATTATTAATGCTATTTAAGGTTCATCTTGTCACTCTTAATGTACTTAATGTCCACACGCTCGGAAAACCTGCAACTAAATTCCGCGTGTGTCTCTGTTACGTCATACAAAGGATTTCTGGGACAAGCGTCTGATCGTACTTCCTCACTACTTACACTTTTTTAGACAGCAAAGTGCCCTAAATTTCCGACATAAAGTCTCCTATAATTGAATTCCTCCTTCCTCGTGTATCGTCGCGTGTTCGAATGCTTCTTCCCCTTCCCCTACACCCCCCCCCCCCACAAAAATAAAGCTCCCATTTACGAGACTCTGGTCCAGAGTTCTTCTCATTTACCTCCAGCAGTCGTAACTCGAGTTTATTTTTTAGGCTCAACTTTAAAGCACTTAGTCCCTTCGCTCCGACGACGACGACGACGAAACTTGAAGGGGGGCGGGGGGGAGAGGGGGGCTGCCCGCGGGGGCGGAACGTGCTCGCTATCTGCGTCGCTAGTTGTCAGTCGTTTAAATTCACATGCAACAAAACTTTGAAACAAGCGCAGCTTCTGGAGAGAAAATTAGCCGGAGGAACGTGTGAAGATTACGTCCAGGGCGATTCCGTCGAACAGCATCGGAGGAACGTTGGACGTGAATTAATGGCGGCATCCGCGGCCTCAACTCTGTCAATGCTTTGTCTGGCAGCGAGAGTTTTGCAGAGCCTACAGACTGAAGACGCCGCCGGTCATCTGCTTTCAACTAGGCAGATTCCTCTTCAGCGTTAACACGAATATTCAATACCGAGAATTTCACTAATCATGTAGTAAATAAATAAACAGCAGCCAATTACGAGTCAGAAAAAAAAAGATTTATTGCAAAATTTAAAACAACGTTTCGTCGCTTATTTTGAGACTTCATCAGGTTCGCGTTTCTTTTAAAAAAAATCAGTCAGAAAAATAATAACTAATAAATAAATAAATAGACAATTACGAGTCAGAAAGAAAAAGAATTTATTACTACAAAATTTAAACAACGTTTCGTCCCTTACTTTGTGACTGAATCAGAACGAAGTTTTTAAAAAAATTTATATGTAATTGTATGCCGTGGTCGAAAAAGAATAACAAATAAATAAACATCAGCAAATTTTAGGTGAGAAAAAAAATATTATTTTTGTAAAATATAAACAACGTTTCGTCGCTTATTTTTAAAATCTTCAGGTTCACGTTTAAAAATTACTTTTTTGAAAGCCAGGTCATTCTATGCCGTGGCGCAAATGATAATAACTCATAAATAAGCAAGAATCAGCCATTTTTAAGTCTGGAAAAAAAGAATTTTTTAAAGTACAATTTAAACAACGTTTCGTCCCTTATTTTGCGACCTCTTCAGGTTGAATTTTTTTTAAAAATTGTGATAGGTAAGTCATCCAGTGCCGCGGTCAAAAAATAATAACTGATAAATAAATAAACATCAGCCAATTGCAAGTCAAAATAAAAATAAATTAATATTAAAAAATTTAGAAACAACGTTTCGTCCCTTATTTTGCGACTTTATCAGGTTTAATATTATTTTTCAGATAAACAGATCGTTCCGTGCTGATTGTAGTTGGCGGGTAGCGTCGCACACTTTCCGGACGTGACGTCAGCCTAGGTGTGAAGAAGCTACTGTGTGTCGCCTTCATCTGAGCAGCCAACGTTGTTCTGAACGGGGGTTTTTGCCGACCCGGGCGCTGGGAGGAGGATCCGTGGTGCTGCCGCCGCCTGCTTTGCAACTATAATCAACTGTTTGCATTCATTTGAGGTTTGGCAACAAAGCGCGAGGGAGGCTTTCCGAAATTGGCATCACAAATTTCCAGCGATTCGCCGCAAATTGGTAGATTTCCCGCTTCCAACTCCCCCTCCCCCCCACCCCTTCACGCAATTCACTGCCACGTAGGATGGCGCTAGGCGGCGTTGCGAACCTTCACGGGAAACGATTCTGTTTAAGAATCTTCGGAGACTGCTACAGAGTTTTATCAGGTTGATGTGAGAGGCAAGAGTCCCTCATGACGTCACTCTCTCCATGTCGTTTCCTTAGTCAACTCTGTTCACAATGAATACTCATTATCAGTTTCAACATTGAGTGTCTGCGAGGGCTGTTCTCTCGCAGGCAGAACCTTGTAGGAGAGACAAGAAGGGGCTACCTTTGGGGATACCTCCTCCTCTCTCCGTTTTTGAACTAAGGTTCCCACAAGCCAAGGCACCTGGGCCTGTTCAGAGAGGTGTATGTTCCGGGGTCACAGACCTTGAGCATATGGTAAGAGTTGTTCGCTGTTCCCATTGGAACAGTCGGCCTGCAGCCTCCTAAAGTGGTCGAGGCACGGAGAAGGGAATGCTGCGACCCCACACCAAACTCTTCTTCCGCTTTCCAGGGAAGGGCGTGGGACAAGTACTTAATGCCCGACCTACCTGATGCAGGTTTTTCTAGGGTTTTCCCTGCATCACTTTTAGCCGAATTGCCGGGTAGGATCCTTAAACTATAACCCGGGGGGCGCTAGTTAACCCTTGGCTACTTTCCTCTACCCTTCCGCATCCCCCCTTTCAAATCCCTTCCTATGCTATTAAAGGGGAGTTGCCACCTTGTGGATTCTCCTCATGTAGCCTGTTGTTCTAAAAAAAAACCAGATGGTCCATCTTCGTGTAATTCTATGCAGGGTAAATCTAATCCTCAATTCCGGTTATTTCATGGGAAGTCCCCTGAGTCCTTAATATTTGCTGCGGTGGCCATGAGAGACTTGGAGAAAAATTATTTTTGTCTCTCTCTGATTCCTGTCCCCCTCTTTGCTACATCACACATGTAGATGACTTGTTCGATACGTTGATACGTCTCAAATCGACTACAGAGTTTTGTCAACTGAGACGAGTACAGTTGTTGTCGCTCTAGGCTGCTCTTTAAGCACCTGAAGGAAACGGGGACAAGAATCCAAGCAACGTTGTTGACGTCATCAACTATATTATGTCTGTATTTTGTCTCGATTATTATTCATAGTTTTTAAATTTTTTTTTGCATTTAAACAGGCCGAAAAAATAACTTTTGTGTACGTCATCAAGGGTTGTCTTTCCAGTTCAAAGAGCTCACGACTGTTTCTTCAACACCTGATAAAAGCACCTCGGCCTTTTTTGGATGTTATATGTTCCGGGGTCGCAGACCTTGTGGGCATACGGTAAGAGTTGTCCGCTGTTCCCATTGGAACAGTCGGCCAGCTGCCTCCTAAACCGGTCAAGGGGCGAATGGGGAAAGCCGCGACTCCACAGCGAAACCCCTTCTCCCGCCATCCAGGGAAAGGGCGTGGGACAAGTACGACAGAGCCCGACCTACCTGTTTTTCTAGGGGTTTTCCCTGCATCACTTTTAGGTGAATTGCCGGGTAGGATCCTTAAACTGTAGCCCGGGGACCCCTAGTTAAACCCTTGGCTACCTTCCTCTACGTTTCCGCATCTCCCCTTTCCAATGCTATAAGAGGGGGAGTTGCCACCATGTGTGTTACCCTGTACAGAGCCTGGCTACAACTTTAAAAAAAATTAATGAATGGGGAAAAATTGGAAAGGTTTTAGCCAAGTATAACATAAAAACAGTTCATCACCAACACCCAAAAAGTAGTGTTTTTCTGTCTCTCCAGGCTCTTGATTTATTTTATGCACCTGGAGAAAGCAACAAAGGATCGCCAGAAACGTACTAGTTGGCTACTTCATTATTAATAATTTTCATTTCGACGTAAATTTTGAGCATTTCAATGGTAGCAATTATCGAGTTTCACGACGTCTGTTCAGGGGAAAACTAACGCAAAGTTTCCTCCGGCCCTGTGTGTGTGTGTGTGTGTGTGTGTGTGTGCGCGCCCTCTTAGTTGCCATTGTACGTGGCTTCATATATACGGACACAACACAACATACGTCATGAAGGTAGATGGGGCGGACGTTTCTGTAAAATTTCAAACAGAAGGAGGAGGGGCTTGGGGAAGAAAAATACACACACTCGCACCATTGAAATATATATATATATATATATATATATATATATATATATATATATATACAGAAGGAAGTGACTTCGAATTCTGAGGAATTCAAAGACCGTTTTAACCATTTTTACATTCTTCCGAGTTAAAATTTCTCGGCCACCTGACGTCACAGCTGTTACGTCACGTCACGTCACAATACCTTTTGAGCCTTTATTTTGTCTTTTGGACAACGTGGAATGTAATCTGTCGCGTTTTACATTTCTTTTCTTTTTTAAAAAATAAATAAATAGATTTTCTGATATTTTAACCACGCAAGTGAACTGACTACGGTCAATACGTATAAAAAAAATATTCTAGTAACCAGACCGCCCCCTGATTTTTGAGAAGAAAATAAGACCGTTGAAGTTGAAAATTTACAGCAAGAGACGCTAAAAGGGCAAAGCTTCACTTCTGAGCTTAAGACATTGTGGACCTACTCGGTTCAGAGACGTGTGGCCAACTTAATACAAAACCGAGCAATTTTGGAAAGAAAAAAAACCCAACAATTAATAAAAAAAACCCCTCTTTTTCGTTCATTTATTATACTTCATGGGGGGGGGGGAGGAGTTCAATTCATTTGAAATATATATATATATATATATATATGTGTGTGTGTGTTCAAATTGCATTGTTTCGGACTAACTGTGACCGTACAGTTAGCAGGGGGTCGTGACTAATAACAATTATTAGTTAAGAAGAAGAAGAAGGGGGATTTATATCTTTGGTCTTGTTTTATCTTTGTTAGTTTTCATTTGCTTTCATAATAAATTAATTGAAGGAGACGGATTTTATTTATTCAATATGCATACCTCGATATATATATATATATATATATATATATATATATATATAAACAAATGAATTGAACCCCTGAAGTGTAATAAATTAATTAAAGAGTTTGAACGATTTTTAATCCCAGACCTTTTCCATTAAGCTTTCGAGCCACGTTTAATTCTACAAATCAAGGCCAAGTCCAACCTAAGTATTTCCACCCCAAGATCCCTCCCCTTACCATCAAAAAAAAGAAAAATTCTACTCGTCCAGCGTTCGCCTTGACGCCTTTTCCGAGGTTCGATAACCGCGGCGGACACATACGCTGCTCCTACGTTCGCGACATATTCGACTCAGCCCCCGGGGGTTAGCGGCGTCAACAAACCACCCCCACCCGAGCGCCGAGGTTCCTCTTCATAATATTCGACCATTTTTCCCACCTCCCCCAAGGAGAATTTTTTTTCCCCTGCCATTTTCAGACCTTCGCTTCGAAAAATGCGAATTCTTGAGGATTTATAAAGAACGAAAATGTTGAATTAATATATTAAGAGAGAAATTTTATGTGTGTGTGTGTGTGTGAAGAAAATTTACTTGGGCCCCTTATTTAGCTTCTGCGACCGTCAACGGCCCGGAAGCTTGTCAGGTAGTAGTAGTAGTAGTATTTGTGCACTCACGGTTGGCGCCATGGCCTGCCTGCTGCGCTGCTGTCTCCTCTCTTCTCCTCTCCTGCGCGCACTGGCGGACCTCGCTCCGCAGCGCCTCTGGCGGCCGCCCTCGCAACCCTCAGCACGACGCGGAATCGATGCGGCTACCACGCACATGGAGGACAGACACAACCCTCTCTCTGGCCCCATCCAACAGGGGGTCGTCCTGCAACGAAAATCAAACTTCCTTAATTCTTTTCTCCCCACCCTCATTTCCTTAATTTACACCGAGGTCTGTGAGGTTTCTTTCGTCCCCGTGGTCGTGGTGAGCTTCCCCCCCCCCTCCCTGGTGTGGACCAGCTAAGCAGGCAAAAAAAAAACATTTTCCCTATAAGAAAATTTAGTCTTAGGCGTCGGGGAGAATAGCACCACATGTGTGTTACTGCGATAGTTTTAGGTAGATAGATTTATTGAATTGCACTGTGCAAGGCCCCCGGTGGTAAAAAATACAATAACATACATATAATTAATTAACACTAAGAACACAAGCATAAAATAAATATAGAAAAGAGGATAAAAAAAATAGTTGTTCAAAAACTCTTTGCACCTGTCCCTTCTCTGCACTGCTTTACATATTTAGCTAATTCCCCCCCCCCCAAATTACCCTTTATTAAATATTATTTGAAATCTAACTTCCCCTTCACTTAAATTCTTATTAATATTTACATACAACCCCTATGATATGAGGCCTAGAACAGTTGCAACCCCGAATGACTCTATTTAGAGAGGAAAAGTTCCCTAAATTACTTCTCCCTAATCTTTCCCGAATGATCCCCGCTTTAGCCAGCTATAAACAGAGAGAATGTAAATAAAATATGGCGACACTCTGTAAAAATAAACCCTTGAAAAAATCCAATGAGAGTCTTTTAAATTTCTCTTATCATAATACCACTAAAAAGCCAATTTGTGACACATAATTAGTTATAATTACGATTAAAATCCTTTAGTGATACTCAATACACACTCGTAGTTAATGCACAACGATTAAAGTTTATATTTTATTTAATTACGTCGCAGGCAGAACCTTGTAGGAGAGATACGAAGGGGCTACCTTTGGGGGATGCCTCCTCCTCTCTCCGTTTTTGAACTAAGGTTCCCACAAGCCGAGGCCTGTTCTGAGAGGTGTATGTTCCGGGGGGGTCACAGACCTTGGGCATACGGTAAGAGTTGTTCGCTGTTCCCATTGCAACAGTCGGTCAGCTGCCTCCTAAACTGGTCGAGGCACGGAGAAGGGAATGCTGCGTCCCCACAGCAAACTCCTCTCCCGCTATCCAGGGAAGGGCGTGGGACAATTACCCAATGCCCGACTTACCTGATGCAGGTTTTTCTAGGGTTTTCCCTGCATTACTTTTAGGCGAATAGGTGAATTGCCGGGTAGGATCCTTAAACCGTAGCCCGGGGGCCCCTAGTTAACCCTTGGCTACCTTCCTCTACCCTTCCGCATCCCCCCTTTAAAAATCCCTTTCCTATGCTATTAAAGGGGAGTTGCCCAAAGTGGATTATGCTCATGTAGCCTGTTGCCCTAAAAAAAAGTACTTTTCTGAACATTTATTAATAACATAATTCTAAAAATCCGACTTTTAAGTTGTACAATACACAACTAAAATGGCTGTAAATCAGAAAAAATTAATAATTAAAAAAAATGTATGTTATAATAATAACCTGCTACTAGAGAGGAACTGCCAGGACAAGGATTATCCCCAGGGACCGGGAACAGGAGGGAGTTAGAGTTAAGTGGTAAAAAAAATATATCGAACACGACTACAGTACTTTTTTGTTTTTGTTGTTTTCTGTACATTTCCCCATTTTTCGGGGGGTGGCGGGGGTAGTTTTCGATATATTTCAACGTCTTCACCAAACCTGGCCACTCTGTATCACCACGAGGACATCGGCACTTCATCCACTCTTTATCCACGGATTCTTTCTTAAAAACAAGCGTATTTTCTGAAGTACATCATTGAGCCGCTTCCGCCACCAGGGTAGGCAACCGGCGCGGCACAAGTGTACGTTGGTTTGCCTGACTGCAGGCGCTCAGCTTAAATAAACTTTCTTGTTAAAAGAAATTTACGACTATTTGGATTTGATCGTTGAAAAAAAAAGAAAAAGTCGGTAAGATACATTTAGGCGTTACAGGGTGGTGAGGTAATTACTCTGGTGGCTATTAACCTCAAGAACTTTGAGAAACAGAACGAACAGATATACTTCAATCTGTACGTGCTACTTACTGAATCGAATACATTACGGAAAACTCTTTTGCAGAAGACCGCGGTGCATCCATTTAGATGTTAATAATAAGATAAAATAGACAAAAAATAAGTGATGATATAAATACCACAGAACAACGTTTCTGGAAACCTTGTTCCATTCTTTCAGGTGCTAAAGAAAACGAAAAAACAACAACTAGAGGCTAGAGCGACACAACTGCACAATACAGTTGGCAAAACTCAAAAACTGAAATATTTTACGATATAAATACCACAGTACGTTTCTGGAAACCTTGTTCCTTTTTCTCAGGTGGTAAGAAAACGAAAAAAAAAATAAAACACTAGAGCCTAGAGCGACACAACTGCACAATACAGTTGACGAAACTCAAAAAACCTAAGTATTTTACTAATTTCGGTCGCAGCAGTCATTCTGAGAGAATGACCTGACTATAAATTATATTTTTTTTAAAAAAAACATGAACCTGATGAGGTCGCAAATTAAGCGACGAAACGTCGTTTAATTTTTACATTAATAAATTCTTTTTTACGTTTATTTACTTGTTAATTTCTGTGGTTGTTATCCCGGTCAGGGAAGTAGCAGACCTGTGCGTTGCCTGCAGCTTCCAGATGTCTTAAAAGTGGCTCGTTCCATTTCAGGCGAGTGACGTCTAGATTACGCGTAACAAGAAAAATCGATATAAGTCGATAGCCGTCATCGATAACAACTTGAAAACTACGGAATGGTTTTCAGCGTGACCGATTCCACTATTAACGCCATCTTGATTACGCACGTGACGTCTAGATAACCCGTAACAAAAAAAAGTCGATAAAACTCGCAAACCCGTTATCGATAACGACTTGAAAACAAAGGTTCAAATTTTAAAAAGAATTAATTTGAGTTATATTATAAATCAATTATTTAAAGATCAATTTTTTTTATTTAATCATTTTAAATCCCCATAAGGCACTCCAAAGAGAACATGAAAGAGATGATGAAAATATTCACCGCGTTCTCCCTTGACTTGTTTCATCGCGTCACGCACGTGACTTGAAAAGAAAATGGAGGTTGAGTAGCAATTTCGTATATGGATCTGATATAATTATTTAATAGTGGGTGGTGGGCGTGTGTGTGTGTGGGGGGTTGTTTCCCCCCTCTCTCTCTCCCCCTCCCCCTCTTGCCCAGTTTCCTTGGCCGCTTTACGCAACTAGCTATTGGGTCAATTAAATCGATCCGCCATCGCCACGCACTTTGTCCGCTACCAGACGACGTACTTCGGGAGTTGGAGGGATTCCGCCCCCCCCCCACCCCCACCACCACCGCCCTTGAGCACAGAAGCGTGGAAAACTCTTCGCCATATGCTCCACACGTCTCACCTGTCACTCGCAACTTTTTTTTTTATTTAACATCTTCTTCGCGTACCGCAAGAAGCCAGGGAAAAGAAAGAAACAAGAAAAAGACGAAATGAAAGAGACAGAGAAAAAAAAAGGAAGACGACGCGACCTCTCAGGGATCCGGAAAACTTCCCCAACAGTCAAATTTGTTTGACAAAGTGAGAAAGAGGGCGAGAAAAATGCTGCAACAAGGCAGAATTTCCTTTGCCGATGATAATCACCTCACTGTGGAAACGATGCCTAC
>CM073596.1:65200191-65267691 GCA_037074705.1 Zhengitettix transpicula
CTGCATCACTTTTAGGCGAATTGCCGGGTAGGATCCTTAAACCATAGCCCGGGGGCCCCTAGTTAACCCTTGGCTGCCTTCCTCTACCCTTCCGCATCCCCCCTTTCAAATCCCTTCCTATGCTATTAAAGGGGAGTTGCCACTATGTGGATTACCCTCATGTAGCCTGTTACCCTAAAAAAAATTTAGATCTTGGACATACAGTAAGAGTTGTTCCCTGTTCCCATCGGAACAGTCGGCCAGCTGCCTCCTAAACTGGTCGAAGCACGGAGAAGACGAATGCTGCGTCTGCCGTATTCGGAAGGGCGTGGGACAAGCACCCCAAGAGCCCGACCTACCTGATGCAGGTTTTTCTCTCTTAATATATATATATATTAATATATATTGAAGAAACTAAAACGGACACGTAAACAAGTACTAATTAAATGGATAAATAGGTAATTACTGTGATAAGGATAAGCCAGCGATGAATACAAAAAAATAATTGATAATCTCCTAATAAATAAAACTGAGTGTATGTATGTATGTATGTATGTGTCTGTATGTTCCTAATACAAATTTACACCCGTGGAGAAAATTTCTCCAAATTTCGTACACGTGTTCCCTTGCGACCAGGAAACAAACACTGTCTGGGTGAGACACGTCTACCACCTCCCCAGGGGGCGGGGGGTGGACATTTTGAAACATGCGAACACGTCCGGTATTTGGCGTCGAATAAATACTGTTCAGGGTTAATTATTATTAAAAATTAACGCAAAAACAACCGCGGTTGGAGTAAAATCCGGGGCTATGGATGTCGCCGAGTTCAATTACGACAACTGTAAAATAAATGTCTGTTGATGTTATGTTACATTCTAACGCTCATTTAATATTAATTATGCATCCCCTGTAAGGCGACTATTGAAAAATAATTCGGTTCACTTCTCCCCTTCGTCCTTTTCTTCTTTTTTTTCCTCCCCGCCACTTGTTCTCCTTTCCTTTATTTACTCCCGACACGTAGCCATCTATAAATCTTTCTAATACCCTCCTTTATCCGCTCTTTAGCTCTGGAGGTTAAAAAAAAAAAAGAAGAGGGTGAGTAAAGTTTGCGTGTATCAAGTCGTGTTAATCCAAACGAGAGTTAATTTTGCTGTCCGAAGGCGCACAAGGAAGGCTTAAATAGTTAATCGGCCCGCTCCCCTGTTAATAGCCTGCAGGGAGAGTGAGAAGTGACGTGCGAAGGTCTCGGCCTTTAACCCCATTTCCATTCACCTACGGGATTAATTTACTCTTATTCCACAACTTGTGTGTGTGGGGGTTGTAAATAATAAAATAGCGTGGAAATCAGAACGAAAAAAAGAATTTTAAGGAACCGAGTCAAGAGGAGAAGCGGCTACAACTTTCAATACTGCAGACTCTGTTACTAATTGGAACAGTCGGCCAGCTGCCTCCTAAACTGGTCGAGGCGCGGAAAAGGGAATTTTTTTTTAGTTTTGTCAACTGACTAGTGCAGTTGTGTCACTCTAGGCTCTTCTTAGCACCTGAAGAAAGGGGACGAAGATTCCAGAAACGTTGTGTTTCATTAAATTAAATAGTATTTATATACTTGTTACTTTTATGCCCTGAGACTATCTCATTTTCCTATGTCAAATACATTTTTACTCGTCCCCAAACAACTCAAAGAAAAAATTTTTCTCGTACTCCCTTATTACAAATTTCTCCAAATATTCAATAAATATCCACTAATACCCTTTCCTACTCCATTAAAAACCACAAGAGGACCCACTTCAGACCTACAGCAAACCATTGTGTTGTTGTTCACAAAATCTCTTGCTCTAATTGTAATTCCTGCTACATGGGGCGGACGAAACGTTCCCTCAGTACACGTATGTCTTAACGTCAAACTTCCCATTGATCTGTTAGTCTTCCAAACCTTTTCATCAACTCTAAACATACATTTGATTGTGCAAAATGATGCCTAAGATTTTAGTCGTTGCCCCCAGCCAGTTACAATTCCAGAGATGCTTCACATTAAATAAATATATTAATGTACAAAGAGACACTATGAAACTCAACAATTGCCACGATCCCTTTTGAGTTTTGTTTAACTGACTGGTGCAGTTGTGTCGCTCTAGGCTCTTCTTAGCACCTGACGAAAGGAACAAGGATCCCAGAAACGTTGTGTGGTATTTTTTTGGGTCTGAATTAGCTATCTTTCTTACTCATTACACTTTTATTTTGTTAATTATATATATATACATATTCTAATTTTAATTTACCCCCTTAACTAAGCAAAAGAATTACAATTAAAACGCAGAGAAATCGTTAATATTACCCCTTACACCCCCCCCCCCCTCCCCAACACACACTCTAAATTACAATAGAGAATCAATCCTAACCAAATAAAAATATTTCGTAAGAGGGCATCAAGTGTAACTCACCTGGTACAAAAATATTCCCCGACGTTTGCGGTCGGGGGATGACGGACGCGTCACCTGGAAAAGTATTTCAAAGGCAAATTTAGTGCTGCGCAAGACGAGTCACATGAACTAACATTGTACTACGGTAATGAGAACCACTACTCTACTCCTTAAGACGGCGGCGTTCCTAGACTCTGCATTTCCCGACGACGACTGGTGGTCAAAGTGGCATTGTTGAAACAGTTATTCCAATTCTCCCCCGCGGCGAACAAGGGAGGTAGTGTGGAGAGGAAAGTCGAGGGCTCACAAGTGGTCTTGGAAGTCTCTCAGAGGCACGTAACAGGTTCTTTTCATATCGCGCTGCTCCGACAATGGCTTCTCGAGTACAAAAGCAGCCCTTGTGGCATCTCTCCGAGAGAGGGGGGAAGACCGCCGATAACAAGTCCTCGATACCAAAGTTCAGAAAATTGTGACGTACTACAGAATGCAAGGAAATGTGCGAAATTACGGTTTTATTTATTTCAGAAGAATACGTGAGAAACTTGAATTTTTTTTTTTTTTTTGGGGGGGGGGGGGGTGTAGCCAGGCTATGTATAGGGTAATCCACATAGTGGCAACTCCCCTCTTATAGTAAAGGAAAGGGGGGATGCGGAAGGTAGCCAAGGGTTAACTAGGGGCCCCCCGGGCTATGGTTTAAGGATCCTACCCGGCATTCGCCTAAAAGTAATGCAGGACAAACCCTAGAAAAATCTGCATCAGGTAGGTCGGGCATTGGGTACTTGTCCCACGCCCTTCCGATAGCGGGAGCAACCAAGATGGCTCCTTATACAACTTTCTCTAACAGCTAAAACTATGTTTTTCGTCGATTGCCGCGAACGTAATCGGAACAACGGTTTTCGAAAGGTGAATTTTCTAGACTCTTATCACAGCGATAAAAAGTGAAACCCGTGAACCAGAACAAATATTCAGGTTGTACGAAAGACACAAGAAACACCTGTGTCACCTCATTAACCAGAACTGCGAGGTCGTCATTACACGAGCCTCGCGTGGCGGCTTTTGTGTGTTTCAGATCAATATGGCCGAGCAGGTGGCTCGTCAAAACGATAAAAGAGACGGAGAAGAAAATAAAAGATGAGAAAGAGCAATCGTCAACATATTCCAAAAATAAGAACGATCGATTGAAAAGCGAGGCAAATTCTGAACAAAAGAAGAAAGTGTAGACGGGCTGAATATATATATATATGGTAATCCACATAGGAGCAACTCCCCTCATAGCATAGGAAAGGAACTGAAAGGGGGGGATGCGGAAAGGTAGCTAAGGGTTAACTAGGGCCCCCCAGGCTGTGTAGTTTAAGGATCCTACCGGGCAATTAGACTAAAAAAGTGATGCAGGGAAAACCCTAGAAAAACCTGCATCAGAAGAGGAAGGCTAAATTAACTGCAAGTATACCTTATATTTGGTTCCTTGAAAGGAAAGGGTACCAATAAAAATTTCATTTGATGAAAAAAAAAATAAACTGGGTGCACAACTATAATCAGACACTCATTTGTGGGCTTCCAAATTCACCCCTAATTCTCTGAAACATGGTATCTTGTCGTTCATTATCTACAACTTTCTTTTCGTCGGTCATTTCACTCGGTTCTCGTGTGTACACAATGGTTCCTACTCCAATATGATTTTGTGCATTTACTTCTCCTTTGTTTACCTTACTTTTCTCCACACTTCAGCCCTGTGGCACATGATTTTTTCTTAATTTTAAAAACCTTCACAATAATTGCATTTTAACAATGCAAAATTTTTGCTTAAATATAAGACTTTAAATGGCCCTCCTTGTGTCACACTCGCTCCGTGTCAGGTAGCATTAGCAAAAAATCAAAATAAATCCAAACCATTCAGTAATTAAACAAACTTATTTTAAATTAGTTTAGATTTTTATAGTATTAGTATGTTTCGGGTAGTATTTTTTAAAAAAAATCACAAAGGTTATTTATCTTAAAAAGAGAAACATTTAAGGGGCATCATAGTGCAAAAATCTATCGTACAACTATTCATACAATATTGCCAACATGTGTGGTTTGTTTAAAAAATTAAATCTATTTACAATATGCACAAATACTTTACGAGTTAGAATGTGTTAAATTATTCCGTTTTTTATAAATCAGACTCTATTGGAAACAATGTACGTGGAATTAGAAATGTAGTAATTACCTGTCGGGGTCAGAGTATTGGTAACACCACCACTGTTGTACTATTATTATTTTACATACTTGTCCTCATTTTTTAAAAAAATGGTCACTTTTGGTGACGTTGCGCATAACTCCAAAAACTCGTGAGCCGACACTCGTACAGACTATGGAATTCCTGAAAAATGCCTGTACAAGAATCATAAACGAGGTATGTGGTAATAAAAACTGATCAAATGACAAACGCCAACAATAAACAATTGGTTTACTAATGTACTAAATTAAAATTCTCTAGTTAACAAAAAAAAATAATCTAAAAATGTAGAAGATATTCAGCACCACTAATATAAATATTTTAATTATGTTTTTTCTCTAATGGAGCTGAGATTCTTCAAGGGGACCAATCAACACTTAATACAGAAAAAGTGCCATAAAGTATTATAAGAAGAAAAAAAAAAGTTCTAAAAGATGTATTACAACTCTTGTAAAAATACTTTAATTTACTTACACAGATATTTTTTTTTTTCCACAATTACAATTTAACTCTAATAGTTTTCAATTGATGTTGAGAATACATAAAGGTTTAATCAGTGCATTTCAATTTTGTTGAGTTCACACACCTTTACGTCGTTCTTGTTTAAAGAAATCTGTGAGGTAAAAGGAGTCTCGTAGCCACACCAACAGAACAGTTTCTTGGTTCACAAGAAGTCACTAAAGATTAAAATACTGTAAACAATAAAAACGTAGGATGCTTTGCAATGTAATTTTTAAATGTTTTAATGCACTGGAAATTAATGAGCAACTTTTCAGTCTGGTAACAATAGAGTCCATGACACCAGTTAAGTTTCCTGGGATTGAAACAAATTTATGAAATCAAGTTTCACATTTCACAATCCAATAATCGAAAAAGATTCATGCAACCTAATTATTTGAATTGTGCACAACCAATGAAACTTTAATGGTTCCAATTCTTTTAAAAACACAGAATACAAAATATCTTTCTGATTTATATGAAAAGATGGGACATCCTGTACATAGAAAAACATTTTGAACACACTTGTCATTCATTCAGTTACGTGTATATAACATCTATATACTGAAACAAAAAGTCTGCGCCCTATTGCTCATTTCAAAAGACTAGTTTCAAATTCATTTTTTTTTTACTATGTACAAACATTTACACAGACACTGCACCAGACTCAAATCTGCAACTTGCTGAATTGATTCAAGTCTGAATGTCTTAAAATTGACGAAACTGTCACTCACATACTAGAGTACAAACACACAGACTACAGAGGAAATTTATGGCTACATGTTTATTGGTGATTTATTCATAGTCCATGGGCTCTGCCTTCACTTTCGCCTCTTCAACTTCAGAGAGCTGCCTACTACTATCTTCCACGGCAGCTGCCAACGGTTCACTATCTGGGTCTGCCTTAATGTCTCCTTCACTAACTACAACTTTGTCTTTAACCTCACTTAACAAGTCTTCATCCTGTCTTTCCTCGTCTGCCACAGTACCATGTTCAGTTTCTTCTGCCTTTAACTCTCCCACCATCTTTATTTCTTCCTCAGAGTTGGCACTTTCTAAGTCAGTACCAGCTTGACCTTCCAGAATCGTGACGTCTGACACTTCTTTACACTTCGAGATCACTGAGACGTCAAACGTCTCGGGGACTTCTTCAGCACACACCAGCGGTAAAATTTTGCTGTGGATGTCTCTCAACATGTTGTGAAATGTTGTTGTTTTAACCTGGAAGCATGGAAATAGAGTTCATCAATCAAAAGCATAAAATATTACATTACAATCACACAACATATATTAAAACAACTCATTATCCATATTATCAGCTTTAGGTCATACATTCTGATTTATTTGAGAATACTGAGATAACTTAACTATGTGCAACGGAATAATAGGGATAAATTAAATTCTGTTATACGACTGCTAATAAGAAAATAAAATAAAAAATCCACTTAATATTTCTCAAGATTATATTTTACTAATATTGAGAACAAAGATAAGAGGTTAAAAATTGTGGCCGGCTTGATCAAGTCAAAATTTTTTGTATGAAAGTTCAAAATCCATTTACTTAGTGTCACACAAATGGTTTAGATTCTGGGACGAGAGATTAACAACAAAAAAACACACAGTAGAAAAGTTTTTTAAATACTGTGTTATGGAAGTACAAACTGAGATTTCAATGAAATAACCTTCATAAAATTTAAAATTAATAATTATAAATATGAAGAAATATACAGAAAAAAAACCAACAGAAAGCAGTGTATTACCTTGGTCCTTGATAGTTCACCTACAGTCCGTTCGAGTCGAGCCTTGTAGTCCCTCAACTCTGAGCTCAGATCGCGCACTGTGTTTGCAGACTTCTTGGCCATGTCCTTAACATTTGTCAGATCATGCTTCAGGTTCATCATCTTGTTTTCTGTCTCCAGTCGAGCCTTCTCACTGCGCTGCAGCTGCTGCATGAGCTTCTCTACATCTAATAGGCAGCCTTTGTGCATTACATAACCTAGGGAGGAGGAAGAGAATGTCTATGGTAAAAAAATTGTTACGTAAATATAAAATGGGCAAATAAATTATAATTCTGAACTTGAGTAATAAGTTATGACAAAATTCATTGGGCTGTATGATAGAAATACAATAACAATAGAATACTAATTAATAATACACACTTTTATTCCATTTCATTAAATGTAAAATTATTGTACAAATATAATTCACTGCTGCTTGCATCAGAACTACAATACAGCACAATTCTAAAAAAAATCCACAAAAATAATGTGTACCTTTCAAAGTATTTCATAAGGTTTCTCCAAGAACAAAATTATTTAAAAAACAAATAATTACAAATTAAATGTCCAGTCTGTATGTATGTCAAAGGTCAATGAAACAATAGTGCCAAGGTGGCTGTGGTTACCTTCAGGAGTGGTAAGAGACTCTTTAGACTCTGCCATGTCTCGTCGTAGCCTTTTAGATGGCGGAGAACCAGCAGAACCCCCAGTGGTAAAGACTGGCAATAGCCGTTTATTGCCTGAAATAAAACATTTCTTCACACATTACAATATTAATAATTTATAAGCATAATTGTGGTTAAAATGAGTCACATATATAAAGCAAAAAGTTTTGTTCTATATACATGTGATATGTAGATGGTTATTTTCACACAATATCTATTTACTTCTACTTGTATTTGGTTAAAAAAAATTTAACTTCCTGAATTTAGCTAAAAAAAATTTGTGTCTTTCAATCAAATATATGTACCAAATGCAAGGGTCATCAGATTTTCTGTAGCAACAAGGTCTTTGGCATCCTTCTCTTCCTTGTCAGTTTCTTTCGTGCCATCGTCTGGTTTTGGCAGGGGTTTATCTGTTAGCTTCCTGTACCGCAGCGAATCTCTGACTACAACTTTTTGCACTAATTTTCTTACCTAGTTATAAGAAAAAATATGGTAAATACAAGTATTCAAAACATGTTGAACTATTTACAGTTCTGAATATAAAATAAATTCATTGTAAATTTTGTGAACCCACAAAAATTTCATGTAGTTTGTCGATACAGTACCTGTGCTCGAGAGAGATTGAGGCCCAATGTATATAATAATTCTTCAATATCTTTGTCAAATATGTAACCACAATGCGATTGATCAAAGTACAGGAAAGCCAAAAGAAGGAGAGGGTCTTCTGTGTATAATTTAACCTTTTCTTTCTTCTTTTTGTCTTTTTCCTTGTCCCTTTTCTTGTCTTTATCATCCTTGTCCTTATCTTTCTTGCTGTCTTTTGAGTCTTCATCATCCTGAAATATAATCCAATAATCAACTGTCACATGATGCTATATTGGACAATTCTGCCGGCAAAACTCCTAAAAGTACCTCGTCATCATCTTCGTCGTCATCTTCTTCTTCGTGCTTCTCACTTTTACTCCTTGAATCTTCCTTTTTATCTTTCCCATGCTTGTCATCCCTTTTGTCCTCCTTATCATCCCTTTTACCATTTTTCTTTTCACATTTTTTGTCTTTGTCATCTTTTTTGTCTTTATCCTTTTTACGGTCCTTTGGAAACAAAAAGAATTATTATCGTGTAGTACTGAAAAGAATTAAAAGCATGTCTCAAAATCAAGTGAATAGCTCACCTTGTCTTTGTCATCATCTTTGGGGCGTTCAGGAGCATCATGAAGCGCCCTGTAAATGCGGAATCCGAAATCTCGCATCAACATTTCATTGAATAATTCCGCAAACAAGGAAACTTCAAATGAATGCTCCTAATATGGGGATAAAAAAGTTTCAAGTGTAAGCATAGTAACCACTGAAATAAACATACAAAATTTTGCAAACAGAATCAAAACAACATAACTTCTAGTATAACTAATATAGAATGAATTTTATTTACGAGGGGGACAGGTATTAAATGTCAAATTTAAGGAAAACTTTTACTTTAGAACAAACATTTAACCAAATTAAATAAAAAACCAACCTTTTTGCAAATTTGAAAAACAAAGTAAATACATGTACTTAACAAAAGTTTGTAATGCTATGTGATTTTTTTCACTTGGATTAAGAAAGAAAGAACATTTATAAACTAAATTTGAAAATAACAGGACAGAGGAGCGCATTCAATAGGTTAAAGTCAGGAGTAGCAGACCTACTAACCTGCCAAACACACTCACTCATACATTACAAATAATTTGTATTACATTCAACTTCACAGTCAATGATAATGCATGTACCTTAGTATCTTCTGGTCTATAATCGAGCAGAAGAGACAGAGACATGACTGTGCAATCAAATTTCCCTGATTTGGCAGCACGAGAAGGGTGGACTAGAATGTGGGGAGAATCTGGTAGTGTGTACCTCTTCTCTCGTGCCACTTTCTCTCGTTCGTCCTGCTTTTTCTTGTCATCTTCCTAAAATGTGAAACCATAATGTAACTATGGCAATAACACAGTACTCAGTACATTGCATCTATATACTAATTGGAACATTCATTAAGGAACATTTTCTGGTAACTAGGATGGAGAATAATATTGCTTTACTCGTTCTAAAGTTGCAAAGATAAAATTAAATGTGGCACGATTGCCATTAAAACTAATGTTTATAATAGGGTGAGTAAGATAATTAATTTAATGCAAGAACACAAAATATACAAATGACTAATATACAGGTAAAAAAATGTAATTATTAGCACAATAACAAGAGAACTGTTTGCTGAAAATGATTAATATTTTTCCCTCCCAAAAAAACAAAACAACCTTGAATGATATAACTCCTGTGTTAGTCTTAGTCTTAACAGAATAACTAACAGGATCAATCTAGGTTTTATGATGTACGATGACCAATGGTTAAAATATCTCACATACATGTTTTACCACCTATGTGAAACAGATTAAGTTGTTTATGAAATTGAAATATTGTTGGCATTCAAGTTACAGCAATGATTTTATTTATCGATCATGTGTGTTTCAGGAGTGTAATAGCTTTGTGTTTACCAAATTTAATTTTAGTAACATCTGAACCTTTATCAAATACATAAAACAAAACATTTGCAATAAATAACATCAATAGATAATTTTTAAAATGTTGTCTGCATTAACCATTGGCCAACACACAAGATACAATCAATTATAAATGGAAAATAGTTTTACAACTCAAGGTTTTATTTTGGAGGTTGTTGTATGAACATCAATCTCTGATGTATGCACTTTTGAATTAACTATGGAACAGGCAACATTATAGTGAAACAAAATTTGCAACTTTTAGTGTTTATATATCATTGATCTCATAAATGAAGTTCAAATAAATATGTAAAAATAATATTTGGTAGAAATTTTCCATTAACACGTTTGCTGCCACGAGGGACGATGGCATCCCTCAGATGTGTTTTTCTGAGGTACTACGAGTCCCGCACGGCAGCAAATATGTTAAACATAAATAAACACATTTAAATACACTTAACTTGGCTGCGAGGTTTGTAAAAGCATTCTTATAATGATACTTTAATCTTACATCCATTTACTAACCTATTAGTGAATTATTAAATTTAATGTTATTTAAGCTGTGAAATAATTTTAAAGTTCCTTTTGAAGCATGCAGAACATTAAAAACTTTAGTATTTATTGATAATGAAGGATATTTAACTTTATTAATATATATTTCATATTTAATATATCACAGTTATATTTATAATGGACTCATTTACATATATGCATCAATTAAGGTTATACCGATAAGAAAAGATTTTATTTAACTACTTAATAACGTTTCATTTAAAACAATGAGAAATAATTGGTGGTGTTTAAGTTAGTAAGTGTAACAAATCACTCTTAACAAAAAAAAAATCATGAGTCACTTACAAATGTTCTATTAAATAATTAGATAAATAATATTTCAAGTAATTTGAGTTTTAAATTTTCTGATTAAAACGGCCATGTACATATAATAAAATGAATTTGAAACAAACACATTTCTGCCAACCATGTGCCAGTTTAAATTTATTTTATTACCACTTGTCTGTTTTAACAGGCCTGTTTTTTATAACTAAAATATCTGTATACAACAGATGTAAGTTATGATTTTATGTTATGTCCAAAGAACAAGTTGTTAAGAATAATAAAACAAAAGCAAACTTCTGACATAAAGCATAAAACTGAAGTTTACAAATCTAAATACATAAACAACAAAATTGCAATGAAAGGAGTTGTGTAGAACATAGTAACAGGTTAATACAGTTTACAAAAGCACTCACATCACATTCATCATCAGATAGTCAACAAGGGGGGTAGAGATTCGTTTCCCTGAGAAGAAATAAGTGCAGAACAAACAACAGCAAAGAAAGACAAAATATTTAGATTATGTAGTCCCAAGCAAAATTAATTTTGTTATTCCTGTCTCTAAATTCAAAAGGAAATCCAACAGAATGTAGTTTACAATAGAAAATGTGAATGCAATCAATCACTTTCATTCAAGATGATAACTGGACAAGGGCACAATATGTTCTCACAGTTGAAAATGACCAACCATGGCTTCCCCTCACTCTGTTTGCAAAGTTACCAACCTCCTTTTTGGTTTTCTCATCATCCTTGATCTCCTCCAGCTTCGGAGGCTCGGGGTCTGAAAGCCTCTTCTCCTCCAGTTCTTCGGCTTTCTCGGCTTCCGTCTTGATGGCTTTCGTCAAGCGGGCGATTAGCTGTGACTTCAAACCCTTTGGGCTAAGGGTTCGAGCTTCCAGCTCTTGGCGTAGTTCACTTACCTACACAATTGCAAACATTTCAGCAAAGCTGTCCGCCACTTCAAAACCCTTTACTTCTAGTGAGTTTCTTGTATCTCACATGCATGCTTCTGGGTACTAAAGGAAGCACATTAGGAACAACCAAGGATTTGAGCAAGGGCAAATGAAAGCTTGCAGTAGAAGAGAAGTTAATAATGTAACCACAGAATTAACTGAATTTAGATGATTTTGATCAATTCCTGTACTGAAAACATACCCCTCTTCCTCATGCATTTAGTTTTTTTGACTGTCAGCCAGTTAGCATATATAAATAGATAGATAGCAAAAGCAAAGAAATGCAATCCAATTTTTTCATTCGTATAAAATTCATATTTCAACTTTGAATTAATAATATTATGACTACAAAAATAATAATAGACACACAATCTAATTCATGCGTCTGTTACACGAACAATTAATCACCCAAGGCTTTATTACAAAACAAGTCTAAGAAAGAACTTTACCATTTGAAATCATCTCAACAAAACTATTTCGGCACCTGAGGGAGTAACTATAAATGAGAATATCCATTTAACCAACACAATGTTTAGTACCCATTCAAAAATTAATTAGTGTTATATAAGTCTGCATGCTATCTGATTAAGTTTACAGTTGAACTGAAAAGCTTACTGATGATTAATTTATATATATCAATATGAAATTCTCAGAACTCAACTAATTCTATATTTACAGACTAGCATAAATGAAATACAACTAATAAACTTGTTGTGATGAGAATAAATAAGTTTAAAACACTTTTGAACATTTAATATGATGTACTTTTATATGAGCCAAATAGACTATAATTAATTTGATCACACTCACTGTGATAATAATCATGAACTTAGAATTTTCTTTATATAGATTTAAATCACAACTTTGAGGTATCAGTATATAGGGCTACTCTCCAAGTATCCATAGATGACAGAACACAAGACAGATTTTGAAAATACAATGATTCTGAACCACACAAGATGCTGGATGGACCCATCAAAATTAAGAGGTACGAGAACCTTAGTAAAAGGGATTCTGGTTTCCAAATTAGAAAAGGCATGGATGGGGTGCAATTATTACACGCCAGCTGCACTTAGGCACCCCAATTGGATGCACACCAACACCCACAACTGACCAATATAAGAACAGTGGAAATGTCTTACTGTCACTGTAGCATCAAGAAACAACATTTAATGTTAAGGTACACGCAAACACTTGTTCCTCATAACATTACATTAGATGTAGCATTACTTTCATAACAAATCAGGAATACAAATAAGTTATTTGCTCCGTGAGCACCTTGATTTTGTCTCACTGTCAACGTCTCACTTAATGATACAGATATTTGCAATCAGCCATCGAAAAAAAATATATAGAATAATAAAAATAAAGAGGACAAGCAACGTGATCTGGTCTGACTTTTCTTTCACATTTGTGTGTCACTCCACAAAATCATTTACACCAATACCAATTAATCATGCATTCAGTAACATACATATACATGCATTCTACGTAAACATGCTTCTACATAGAGAAATATATGCTTTTTCAAATAGTATAAATTACTACTACTACTACTACTACATTTCATAACAGTATCAGATAGAAAACCAAACAGTAGTATTTTTAATGTATCAAGGGAAAATTTCATTTAACTAAATTTACATTTTCAACAACAACAACAGGATGCATAACTAAGATTAACACAGGAATTCTGTACATATAAAAATAATAATAAAATATAAACAAGCCAAACAGAAAAAATCATCATAATTATTCTTGTGTTGATGAACATTTGAATTAATATAGCTTAGTTGTCTCCAAGCAAACAGAAAGCTATTAATATGAACAATTAATTATTTTAAAAACAATAAGAAATATAGCTAAATACAGACAAAAGAAACTATAATATAAATACCACACAACGTTTCTGGAACCCTTGTTCCTTTCTTCAGGTGCAGAAAAAATGCAATGAGCCTAGAGAGAGAAACAGCAGTAAAAGTCAGTTGACAAAACTCAAAAGCTTTCGACTCTAGTGTTTCGACACAAGGTTTCCAGAAACGTTGTGTGGTATTTATATTATTACTTTGTTTATCTGTATCTTGCTTATTATTAATTTTCAATCAGACGTAAATTTTACATTTTAATTATGGCATATAAAACATCATACAGTAATATTTGAGATATTTGATTTTCCAACTTGTTAAAAGTTTCTAATTAATCATCTTCTATTTCTTTTAATGTTTTATACTCGTGACAATTATTTTAATTATAAGTTTTCTACTGTCTTAAATCTGTCAGAGAGTATCTCAGAAGAAATAATATGATTGCCAGAGTATTTATATATCAGCAAAGAAAAGAATTTAATGAATGAATGAAGTCATTCCCTTAGCTGACCACGCACTGCGGAAAATTTGAAATAGTTTAGCTAAATATAACATAAAAACAGTTTACCACCAACATAAAAAATTGAAAGAAATTCTGTGCTTGGTTAAAGACGATATTGGCTTAAAAACCTGGGTTTACAAGATAACTTGTTACTGTAACAGTGGAGACAACTGGTCCATGATGTACGACTGCCAAAGACATATGTCTCTGAAACAGCCTGATAAATGAACGTGTGCTGATGACACAAGATGGATTTTGAAAATATGAAGTTCTTGGAAGGATAGTGTTCTGATGAAAGTAAATGAAATTAAAATATTTAAGAACATCATTAATAGGTATCCTAGGTTCCAACTTATTACAGCATGTGTTCCGATTATTACAGGTCATCGCACCAGGCCCTCCTGGCATCAGAACACAGGTAACTGTGGTAAAACACCCCAGCTAGTCATAACATGACAAGTTCAAAATCAGCTGCACTTTGGCCCACTGCATACCGAATAGGGAGGTTCAAGTAGTCATTCAGATATTACGCTCATCTCAGCAACACTGAAACCTTTGTATATTAAACTAATGCAGGCCATTTTGGACCATCTTTTCCCATTCTATCATCAGCCATGCCTGTATGTACAAGGGGACATAGTTTCAACTTAACTGACATGTCAACACTCAGCGGCCCATACAACTGTGGATTTAATACTAATCTTTGTCATTTGACATTATTTTTATGTCACCCAACCAACATGTACGGATGAAAATATTAAATAAAAACAAAATTGTCAGTAATGCAGATGGAAATTTTTTTTTAAAAAAAAGACTGAGAGAGAAGGTATTAGCAAATTGATTGTTAACATGTAAATTGTTGTTAGAAGTAAAATTAATTTGTTAATGATAAATCAATTTTTGACATTTTACAGACACTTTATTTTATTTAGAGAGTAGCAATGTTTCAATACATATTCATATCTTCCTCTGGTTCATCCAAATTATTATAGCAAGAATGCAACAACCACATTGGTGTTTAAGTGAATTGTGTGCCTCGGACATCCTTTTCTAAATTTAGTGAACTTTATGTGTTATTTGTTTTTGGTGCTAATTGGTGCTAATTTGTTATAATACTTTGTAAGAGAAACTGAGGAAGATATGAACCTGTATTCAAAAGTTGTTACCCTCTAAATAAAATAGTGTGTCTGTAAAGGTCAAAAAATGATTAATAAATTCAAAAACAGACTTAAAATAAAACCTTTTAATTCGTTAATAGTTTTTATTCCATAGGATTCATATTTCTGACTGTCTTGAGAGTTTTTGAGGGTTGTTAGATTAATTTAGTTAACCAGATGTGTGAGACAATGAATTAAACTTGTAAATCATTACCTCTAAGTTATTTATTTACATCTGAATAGCCAACAACAGACTGTATTTAAAATAATTCATTTAATGACATGTTTCAGTCACGGAGAGAGTCCATGTCAGAACTGAAACATGTTGCTTCTTTAAATAAATTATATTTTAAATATCTGTTTTTGTCTATTCAATCATAATCTGTAATTGCAAAGAAAAAGAAGGGGAGAATTCAGGATGACTTGTGTATTAAATGACATTTTTCTTACAACAGTTCATGTTTCACCTGTGGAATTTGGAAACTGAGTAGAAGTAGCAACACTTGCATACATACTGTATGCAAATATTGTGACTCAGAATTCTAAAATTACTATCAGATAGCAAAAAATATACCAGATATATATAATTTTGTAAAACAAGTAAGGCATTATTTTTAAAACTTATTTATTAATACAAAGCTTAAAATGTATATGTTTAAGGTTATTACAGTAAGCAATCATTAAGGTTACACACAAATAAACTTTATTTGAGATAAGAGGAATATGGCAAAATTTACAATACTAAAAGTACACTGACAACTGACATATGAACGAGCCATAAATAATCAGCTCATAAAACCCAATTATTTTAGTACTTGTTTGTCCAGAACGAATAATATATATATATATATATATATATATATATATATATATATATATATATATATATATACATCGAAGCTAAAAGAGCGAATTTCACATTTAGTTTAACAAACAGGAAGTTTATGCCATTTTAAACAATGGTTTAAGATTTCAAATAAAATTAAGTTGCAGATTGTTCATTCATTCATTGAATTTAAATTTTTATTGGCACTGAACACTAATAAACTATTTATATTTTATAACCCAAATACTTATTAAATCCAAATTCAAGTAACGACAAATTAGTAATAAAAGTAAATTGCCAGAAGTAAAATGTTTATTTTATAAATTCATTGACCATATTGAAAACTGGTTTTTTGAAATTAAGTGTAAAAGAAAGGGAAATCTTTCAATATGAAATACATAGAATTTTAAAACATCAAAATATGTATTAAAATGAAACAGGAAAGCAGAAAATTTTAAACAAGTCTGCCATACATAATTTAAAAACAGAAGCAAATGCAACATACCTTCATTCCTTTCGGATCTAGTTCTGCATAGTGAGTAGGTTCTCGTTTAACTTCCTGTGTGTTCTCACCATTTTCCTGAAATAGGGCGCAAAAACATTCAGAAATGTTATTTACAAACAATGAACCATGTCAACATTGTAAGAATGTTGAGGTTTCTAGGGTGGTGAGGAAGAAATAGAGAAGGATTAGGCAAAATTAAATAATAATAATAAAAAAATAAGCAAATGACAGTTAAATAGGCCTAACAGCAAAATAAAATAAAATATATCATATTTAACTAATGAGGGGTAGCGAAATGCATCACGATAGCCACCACCAACCCCTGTCCTGAACTTCCCTCGTAGACGAACTGTACCAAAGTCTCCGCTCTCCCCGATGAGTCACTTGTGCTACAGCTTAGCCAGAATCGGGGAAACTGCTGTGAGACAGATAAACAGAATAATTTTAAGTTAAACGTAATTTAGTCTGTGATAATGTATCACATTCTGTACTGACTACAGTTATTTCTGGGTGCCACAATTGATACAAACTTTTCTACATTAGTAAATTTTTATTAACTGAACATGATGAACAGCACACAATAAAATAAGAATTAATTTAAACACACTTAAAAAAAACATTTTTCAATTTTCACAATTTCTCTTTTGTGTTCCTTGGCGATTGGCAAACAATTAATCATTGAACCTACATTAGGTTTTCTGGGCAAGAATTTTATTGCTTTGTAGTTTGGATCTATATAATGAAATAAGGTTGAATTTGATGAGTTCATAGTCAAGTAATTATAATTTTCACGAATAAACTATTTGTAATATTTGAATTCATTTCTTGCAAATTAATTGCAATTGCAAAGTGAGGAAAATAATAGTATATTGAAAATGTAATTAATGTCTGAGTTATTCTTCTATTATTTTATCATGTGTTATGGTAACCTACATAAAGAATATTGATCGACCAAATTAAAACAGAAGAACACATACCAATTTTACAAAGATGCTATATTTCTATCAATATCTCTACTGACTTTGTTTGAGGTCAGTCGCCACAGGTTCAAGTTATATTTTGTATAATAAAAACATAATGTCATCAAACTAAATATTGTGACTCTCCAGAAATATCTGCAACCAATACATATAGACGCTGAGAAGACATTTGGTACCCTGATAATGAAGCCCAAGCGTTTCCCCGAAACTGGTTCTGCTGCCTCCAACCACAGTGCCTAATAAAGAAACACATACACAAAAATTCTGCTAGCTATACAGGGATTAATACTAAGTTAAGAGGCTGTAGTGTGCCTTTTCATCAGCAGCCACTCCGTTGGCGATATCCTGGTCCACCTTCAGCTTGCGATCCAGCTGTTTCTTGTAGTTGAGATGAAGCCCGTCCCACTCCAGGCGAGTCGGCACACAGCTCCAAACATCTGGGAGAAATAGTACCACTGTTTCAACCCGCGCCGGCACCGTACGGCCCTTGTGGGTCGTCTCACCGCGCCGGTAGTAAATCTCCAGGAAACGATACCTGTGAGGGTCAAAAGTAACCCTCTCGTTACAAGAAGAGCTACGAGTTACTTAGCACCGAACATAGCAGCACTTGCAAAGAAGCAATAACAGTGTTATTGGCAACCGCCACACAAATTAAACCTGCAGTCCAAGTAAAACACACATTATCTCACCTTGACTGTTTGATGCACAATTTGGCACACCATTAGGTTTCTTGAGTACTGACTGAATCTAACTTACCTAATACTGCAATGGATCAGTTTAGCTAAAATTTAAGTAAATTTATCCACAAAACAAAAGGTAGTTCTCAAATGTAAAAGAATAGAGAAGTAAAACCGATTCATGTTAGTCACTAAAAGAGGAAATACCATTTGAAATATGGCCATCCTTCCACTCATGCCTTCAACCACATGCTTCTGACAGAATATTTGGAATTGTCTGTGCCATTCTTTGAACCACAAAGAAAAAGAACAAAAATTCTATTACTCTAATTCAACAACTATATATTTTTTGGATGTATCTGTTAACTACAAGAAATTGTTTTTCCATTTTAATACTAAGCTTTTTATGTGTGCATGGATAATAAAGTGTAAAATACTTAATAAAGTACAGTAATACAATTTGTCTCAATTTCTATAAACCATCTATATAATTTGAAATTTTATTGTGAATAATACAAACAATTCATTAAATACATTTTCTACTCTAACAAACGATTTCTTTCAAAATTCTGGACCATTTAGGCCACTGCAGTGCTCATCACTCCTTAAGAAGAATAATGCCTCTGAGTAATTGAAGAAATGGGCATTTTGCCTTTGTGAACAATGGCCCTCAATATCAAGTAATCCATCTCTAATTTCTCTTTCCTGTCCATACAAATTATTTTGACATCCTTCCTGGCTTATATATATTTAATGTTTTTCTCAACAAATTTTCTCGATGTGAACTTTCTGAGAAAACAGGAAATGGATGGAGAGAAAAGAGACACAATTACGGAGAGAGTTGGCCAACAAATGTAGACTTTCCATTTCCTTTGAAAGGATCTCCACAGATTTCTGACCAACATGGCACCAACGCCCCTGAATTTCACGTAAGCTATTGACTAACTGACTTTTCTGTGTCCGTATCAATGCATACATATATTAAAAATAGTCTACAAGCCAATGAATTTTAAATAACCTGTAAATTGCATTTTTGGCAACTTGCATATTTACAACTAATAAGTGCTAGTATGACACATGTAAATAATGTGAAATGAATACACCAGTAGCCCATTAACATATGTAATCAGATAAATTATATTAGATGGAAAATAGAAGTTTCAACATGCAATTAATTAATACAATTTGAAGTCACACATAAATAAGCCTGCATTAATTATTTCTACATTTGGCTATGCAATGACTTGAATTGATTTGTTTGTTAACTGTGAGGTATTAATCAATTTAAACTCAGCACATGTCTTTCAAAAAAATGTAAACCTGAAATTAAAAACATGCAGAATATAACTACAATATGTATAAAAACACTATTTACAAAGTAAATCTGAAGAATGTGTGTGTAAATATTATACATATATATAAAAACTAAGGATGAAGTGACATTGCAAAATTAATCAATATGGACAGGAAAGAGCGAGAGCTGCTGACTTACTTCAAATTGTAAGCTGGTGTTGCTATGCCAGAGTAAGGAGCATGACAAATATTCAAGGGCCTCCTTGCTCAAGCCTGAACAGGACTAAGTCCCGTGTGGTCAACAGGCTTCTTAAGAAGGAAGCGAATGCTTCTGAAAATTTGAGGAACTTTTTCTTATCAAACATGGTAACACCAGACCTATATTTCAGGTAAGCCATTCACTCTCTCCCCTTCCTTTCCATACCAATTCATTTACATGAAGAAAAAGTTCTCGGGTTTCCACCCGGGTAACACAGCAATTGTAACTCGACGTTTTGACAACCAAATGCACTGCCGACATCTTCTAGGCGAAGTGCCAATAGTCCCGACACTTCGCCTAGAAGATGACAACAGTGCATTTGGTCATCGAAACATCTTGTTACAATCGCTGTGTTACCTGGGTGGAAACCCGATAACTTTTTCTTCAACAAATACACCGCGAAAAGAATTCATTTACATATTTCAATGTCACATCCTTCCTTGCTTGCTTTAAAAAGAATAATGATGGTTATTATCTATGTTTGGGTGTGTATTTTCATAACAGTAATAGATGTCTAACCTCTTTAAAATAAATGCAACATTAAAAAAAATTGAAGTTTTAACATTTCAAATAATAAAGTATCAGATGGACCATCTTGTGAGTTTGAAGCTTACATTTCACAGAATGAAAGATTATAAAATGGCCATTCAGAAACACGTCTTTATTAAAACATTTATGGATAAGACTGACTATTTAACCTCATAAATGGTTTAGAATACAAGATATAAAAATTACTATCATCATTTTAATAGACATTTCAACATTATGAAGGCTTTATCTTTCTTAGTAACCTTAAGTATGCGACTTTTCGATAAATATAAAATACAAAACAATACTTTACCTTGATCATGGCAAGAATGAAGTTTGTAAATGAAATACGGATATGCTAATTAATTGATCTAATTCTGCAGTTACATTGGTAAAATCAAACAATACACAAGCATCAATTACAGAGTTTGGCAACCTTTAATTTAATAATTTTAGTATTAACCATTTGCAATAATAATTGGAAGGATTAACAGAACTTATATTTCAAAGAAATTGTGAAGTCAAAGCTTAATGAGCCAACTGAGTATTCAAGATGGATAATAAATGAGTAATGGTACAATATTTGTCACTAAAGATTTTTGAAGTTATTTGTGCCTTTGAATGCAAAAACTAAAATTTCAGGAATACCATCTGAAAGTTAGGGTCAGGCATCAACAATATAATGTATTTTCTACTGAAAAGTACAACGTTGATCTATATAAAGACTTCAAAATTACACTTGCCACAAAGTGCATCATCTTAAAATATGAGTTTTAATACCACAAAATACATTACACCTAACAGTAGATGTCAGTTATGAAATGATTCTATGAAGTCAGTATAATTATACGCTACAATCTTTCAAAATAACGGAGCTTATTAACCAATTCCTATTAAATTAATTAGTAAAATAATAATTATGCTACTGGTACATTTTGTTTAACTGTTAACAGTTACTTAAAATTCAACACACTAAAAACTTCTTGGTGTGTACTTTCTCAATATATACAAAGAATTGAGTATTTAGGCCCATAACTCGTAACAGAGCATTGGAGAAACATTTACAAATACTTTACTGTGCAATGTGGACATTTAATGGCAAAGCTGTAAATAAAGTTCACAGGAATATTAAAAGTTAATGCTAACATTTCATACAAGAATATTTAGCATATCAACTGTAAATGGAGTATGAAAAAAATCTCTGCACAAATCCTGTGATTGCATATCACATATTTGAGTCACATGCTCCTGTTAGCCCCTCTTCATATGTTATGAAATATCTCCAATACCTAATAGAGTTTTGTACACAACCCTAGATTTTGAAATTTGACAGCAGTAACTGCAGACTTCTTATTAATAAAGTATGTGTGTGCTTACCACTGAGTGCAGTTGGACAAGTTGATGCCAGTCAGGGCTTGGCAGGTTCTGATGGCAGTTTTGATGAGGACAGTGGGATCCTTTTCTGGATTGGGTCCATCAAGTGAAGGGCTCCAGGGACCTCCAACTGCCATAGTCTCGTTCTTCCCTCTAAGACCAACCAAAAAGTTGACTAGTCTTGTAGGGTGCACAAAATCTCTACCATCATCGGCGTCTTTATCTTCTGCCATGGCACAGCATTTGCGTAACACTTCATCCATAGTCGGCATGCTCATCAACATAACCTATAAGAAATGTTTCAGTTCACTGTAAACTAAGTGTACTCTCACATAATGTTATTACATTTGTTTATGTATTTCTGATTTAATGCAGATTTGTTAAAAACTAGCCCACCTTGGCTGAAAATATATAATCTGCATCAGATGGTTCTAACACAGCATTGTTCTCCAAAACAGGGTCAACCTCCTTATTCATAACATGAAAAGAACATGGACGATCCAAGGTAAATGGAGTGTTAGGGGGAAAGGCATCTACCCAACGGAAGTTGGCAGAGAAAAAATCTGATGGTATATACATGTTCCAGTAACGCCGCCTAAGCTCTAAAACATCTGCCTCAGGTCTGAAAAATAAATTTGAGGAGGAATATTTTCTTCATTACACTCTGGAATTTAATTATGATATACAATGGTTTATTAATAAAAATGATTTATCATAATGGTTTTATAGTATTTACATGTCTAGGGACATCTTCGGCACTTGCACCATGTAGCGAGGAATTACCCTCTGTCTTCGTCGGGGTTGAGGCCTTGGACTTTTACTTCGTTGTCTTACGGAGGGACTACGTTTCTCTTTTTCCTCCCTCTCTCTGCAAATAATTTCACACAAAATAGGTAAAGATGGTTGCACCAATGACTCATTAGCAGATATTTTATGACTGAAGTTCATTGTACCTCACTCTCTCCTCACGTCGTTTCTTCCTATCAGATTCATCATCCTCATTTTCCCTGTTTCTCTCCTTTCTCTCTTGCCGGTTGCTGCCTCCAGATTTCCTCTGATTACTACGGCTAATGAAGTTGGCTGTAGATGTTGTTTCAACTGTCAAAAATTTAAAATACTTATCATTACAATCAATATCAGAACTTTCCAATCAGTTATTAATTATGACATTGAAATTACTTCCTCAAAAGCATTAATTAATTCATTAAGTGCCTAACTTGAAATTACTCTCAGAATATAACTACAAATATTAAACCACAAGATGTTCTCCAAACTAACTATTTCTTAAAATAAAATCTATCAACTTAAAACTGATGTTACCTGGAGGTGGGACAGCATTATATGTGCTCTGGTTTGTTGCATTGAAGTTTTGTTTTATGGCAGCCTGAGGTCGCTGTTGTGTATTGTTGCCAGACATTGGCAAAACTTGGATACGCGTTGCATTCCACTTAAAAGGCATATTGGGATTGAATGAAGCCTCCACGAGTACCCGGTCACCAATCACAGGATTTGAGCCTTTCACACAACAGCTGCATAAATTGAAGAAAGTTACATTATGCCTCAAACCACATACTATTAATATTAAAAAAAAGAAACAAAAAACTGAACAAATAATTCTTTTACAGATTCATAATCATAAAATAGAAAATAAATAACAAGCAAAAAATGTTTATGAAATATTATCTTAATAATAATAATAATAATATCAACACATGTAACGTAGCAAACAAACAGATTCAAGATGCCATTGACAATTAAATTAAATATGGGCATTTGAATAAGGATGTAATAATTACAAACATTAGTTTGGTACTGGATGTTACAGTAACTTGATACTTGGCACTTCAAACTTATTACAATTTAAATTTCAGCATAATTAATTTGTGAACTGTAATAATAAATTGAGCTTCCATTACAAATAAAAACAAACAAGTACCTTGTCTGAAAGAATACATCTTCATCAATAAAACCAAAGTTATCATGTACTTTGGTCACCGTACCAGTGAAGACCCGTTGTTTTGGAGATGGGTTTGGATTAGCAGGTGGTGCTGAAGACACTGCTGTAACAACCTGTGTGGTTTGGAAGGCTACAGGGTTTAAAGACCTAGGAGTCGGGTAGCTCACAGTTGCTACTTGTGGAAACATCTGGAAAAAAACAATAAAAAATATGATTGTATAATTTAAAAAATATATCATACTATAAAAATTTTACTAACACCAGGAGATTTGTGATTAAGACAATTAGACACACACACACACCAATTAATACAGAGGTAATGCTTTATTCAAAGTAAAACATTACATTTGTAATAGCTTCGCTCAGAAAGTCAAGGTTTAAATGAAATGAGAATAGAAACATTGAAGATAATGATAACTAACTACTTGAAGCAGCAGCTATTGAGGCTATAAATAAAGTGAAGAGACTACTGAGCAATCATCTAGATAAAGAACTAAAACATAGACTGACAAAGTGATTTGCTTTCAGTATAGATCTCTATGGGGCAAATATGTAGACAATGTGGAAGTCAGATTAGTAGAAACTGGAGGCATTCAAAAAGTGGGTATTGTGAAGAACGGATATTACCTAGATGAATAGAATTAAGTATCAGGAAGTATTAAAGAAAGAAAAATTTTAGACTAAAAAGAAACTTATTGTCTAGGATACCCCAACACGGATCACCAGAATAAGTTCTATGGGAAGGACAGAACATACAGACACCAGCTAGTGGATAGTATAGAGGAGGCAGTTACAAAACAATAAAGAGAAGTGCTGAAAGTGGGGAGTTATAGGGAGCTGCCTAAGGGCAGAACACTATTGAATTTGTCAACTGTTAAAGTGTGGTTGAGTCACTCGAAGCTCTCGTGTGTTTTTTTCCCAATCACCTGACGAAAGGATCCCAGAAACGTTGTGAGGGATTTATATCATCACTTAATTTTGTCTGTACTTTGCTATTTCATCTAACTGTTACAGTAAATGGTCAAAAATAGACAAACACTGAAACTAGAACTTCTTATTTATAACAATAAAAACATAAAGAGAACATAAAGAGAACATAAAATAATAACAGGTAATACACCATCCAGGAATGCATCGACAATTGAAACACTGCACAAGAAATGGGAATTTAAATCAACAACTCATGACACTACCTGGGTGGTTGCAAGTGCTGCAGGCATGGCAACACCTGACGATCCCATGGCTGCTGCAGACATTGTTGTCATAGCCATGCCAGCCTGAATGAATAAGAAAAGCTGTTTTTAAATTCTTGAACTTCAGCATTCTCAATTTACAACAATATGTTACTGTGACTTGAAATACAGTAACGTTAACTAATGAAATTACATTCTATTAACTGAGAAATTTAATGTCATGAGTGTACAGAGATAAAAAACATTTATGGCTCTGGATCAAATTCTTTTCTTAATTTGGCTTACCTTTTAATAAATTATGAACTCATTATTTCCATTAAAAACTTTAAAATGAAAAACATGCCATAAATACTCTCAATTGACTTGTTTTGTCAGAACAGAATGGTAAAGTATTACAGAATATTTTATTGGACGTTTACTAATTATATTTACTCAAAATTTGAAGAACTTCCTCCTATCCTGAATGGTGATGCTGAGCTTCAATTTCAGATAAGCCATTATTTAACATAAAAATTGTTTTAATATATACATGCAAAGGTCAAATTGATTAACTCATTTGGATAGGAAAGAGCGACAATTCGAACCTGGCCAGAAGAGAAAAAAATTGTAATTGTTACGAATCTTGAGACTAACAATATAGGTCTTACAGTTATGTGTACACAATTGCAACATTATTGTGGCTCAGAATATTAACAAACTTTGTTGGACACAAGAACTTAACTTGTGTAATAAAAGGCTGAAATATAACTCTTCTACAAATAGTGAAACATAGATGCTTAAAAGCCTGAAATCTTATTGCTAATTATGAATGCCTACAATTGTATCTACATGCAATATACTAAATAGGTTTCAGAAAATATCATTGAGGAAAGTAATAATTGGTGTTAACCAATGTAGTAGTACACAATCACCATGAAATCGAAAACAACAGTGAGCATATAAATCAAATAATAAAGGAAGCTAAGGCTAAATATACTGACTAGAATGATATGATGGAGACGCGCAATAAATTAGTGACCAATGACTCAAAAGAAAAAGTTCATGTCAATCACATTAGCAATATCGGGATCATATGAAGTTAAGTTAATAATAAGGAAAATAGACAGTAGCAATATTTTTTTTATTAGTTTTTTAAACAAACATATATTTTTCATTTTGAGGTTAAGTTATTTCAATGATTTTATGTAATTGTATCATGATCAACAATACCTGCTGCATGGCCATCGGGGACTGAAAAACTTGAGGTTGCTGCTGATATTGAACCATAGCAGGGTTACCCAATTGGTTCATTGCATTTTGGCTCATCATTTGTGTTTGGATTTGTTGTTGTTGAGAAACTCCAGTTGTCATATTCTGGGCTGCAACTGGCAGAGAATTTTTTTTTTTTTCACCATACTATAATAGACGATTTTTGCAATTTAAGAGCCAAATACAAATGTCATTTTGACAAAACTTACCAGCTGTCCTCACCCAAGGAGGATTTTTTGTTGCAGCACCAAATTGCGACATATTAAAGTTTTGATCCTGTATAAACAAAAATTGACAATCAAACAATGAGTTGCAAATTATTATATTTAATAGGCACATATAATACAATAAGTTAAGCTACTGAATATAAGAAACGATTACAAACCATAAATGTTATCGCAACACAAGTTTCATGCAGGATTCGACTTTAAGGTGCAACTTGAACACAAATGCATACACATTTGGAAAACTCACAAATCTACAACCAGGTAAAACTCGTGTCACGAAAACATGAACTTAACAATACAATAGTTTATAAATTGTAGGTGGTAAACTTGATACGACTTCTACGGATATCTATCAGAAATATTTTTATTCAGGTTCCTATTTTCCGATAAATAAGTTGCAGTTAACCATAGCAAAACCGTTTTAAATTGCATTCAATGCTTCTTTTTATTTATTTAAATATTTACGACTGTGAACGTTTGAATTATGTACTGGCATCAACAATATTAATTATAGTTACCCTTTTGACTAATTCGACGGTAACATCAATACAGTGTTTAATAGGGCAATTTATTTCTACCATTATGATTATAATATTAAATATGTGTTATTAAATGTTAAAATAAAATTATTTGCCATACTTTTATCCTAAGTTAACTAATCATTTTGAAATAAATATATTAACGGGTGTGTAACTGGTTTACATGTGTAATTCCAGGGATCCATAAATCGCCGCGGAAGAAAATACTTCCCCATTTTATCACTACAAATATTTAACAGTTTCGCTGTTAATTACTTTTGTTGAATTAAAAAGTTTTGCTAATATTTTTATTTTCGGTTTGTCACATGATCGGCTATATTTAGCTTTATTTTAGCCTACTTACATGTGGTACAAAGTAGTGGAAGTCTAAAATGGCTCTCGCAGCGCTCGCTTTGTGCCGCCAATCGTGTTCCTTTCAGAGGTCTGGCATTAGTAGAAGGTTGCTGTTCGCATCTTGTGCTAGTGTTGTTCGAGGTTTCGCCACGAAAATGAACCGTCCACAAGTCTTTTTCGATATTTCTGCCGACGGCCAGCCTCTAGGAAGAGTAGTTGTTGAGGTAAGTCATTTCTATTCGCATTAAATCGTTAAGAAAATCATGTTTCTCCATAGAACATTCCGTTCCCACATTCCAGCATGGAGTATCGTACCGGCATTTCAATTAATAGCATATTCTTTTGCCGTCATTAGCATAAAGGTCGTGCAAGAAGACGCGAAATTTCATCTAATTTTGTACGAAAGGCTAAGCACGTGTCTGTTAAGCCGGTAAATTGTGAGCTTTTATTAAATGTTATCAGGAAACTATCAAAATGGAGACCGATTAAGTCATTTGCGGTCACGTCTAGAATAGGTGCAATCCAATTTTGTTAAAAAAAAAAGATATATCTTTCCTAGAGCTGATTTTTATTTCGCAATTGTTCAAGACGTGTTCCTTTCGCGAGACGTACTTGCACGTATATTTGCCAGTAGTCTGTGGAGAATTTAAAACTTGTGCAGTCATCGGTTTGTGTTGGCGGAAATGGAAATTTCCACGTCTCCTGCTGGCGAATGATTTACATTAGAGGGGCAACTTTCACGTTCTTGCAGCCGGCAGTAAATGCACATTTGCGGCTCATTCTTTGGTTGCAAAATATATGTAGTTGTTGAAATTTTTGACTATTTCAAGTTTGTGGCACTTGGTTGGAAACGTTAAGTGACCTTCATTATACCATTAGGTAGATTAAGCTTTAGTCGATGCTTTGAGACTTATTTAGTTCTGACCTATCTCGAAGCGGGTACTTCGGTGACCTTTATTCTGCAACCTCTGCTGCCATTTGTGCTAAATGTAATTCCCCTAAAGCCGGTGATTGATTTTTCGGCGAAACTTGGAACATCTCGTGAAGTTTACTTTACGTATCGTATTTCTAAACTAAATTATGAGATATGACCTTGAGGAAAATCGGGTTGCACTTCTCATCACGGAGTTTGTGTGTAGCCTCGCAACAGGCAGTGGGAAAGAAAACTAAGATGATTGAAATTTATAACTTATTTTTAACCCTCGCCTTATCTTCAGTTACATTAAACAATTAAGAAAGATTGGAACTATTTTAAATGGCGTTGAGAAATTTTTAGTGTCTTACAACATTCTGGCATAATTTAATTGGGAATTACTCATGTTTGCATATATTGTAAAACCACTTAATTTGGAGGTATTTTTCGTTATTTGAAATTATATATATATTTTTTTTGTATAGCTGCGCAATGATGTTGTGCCCAAGACCGCTGAAAATTTCCGTGCCCTCTGTACGGGGGAGAAGGGATTTGGCTACAGGAACAGCACTTTCCACAGAATCATCCCTAACTTCATGTGCCAGGGAGGAGATTTCACAAACCACAATGGCACTGGTGGCAAGTCAATCTATGGAAACAAATTTGAAGATGAGAACTTTATCCTAAAGCACTCCGGCCCAGGTATGGCGGTATTTAGATTGTTTATATTTTACTTTTGTTTGTCACTTCCTTATGACATATTTTTATCTGCAGGAATATTGTCTATGGCCAATGCTGGAGCCAACACTAACGGAAGTCAGTTCTTCATCACCACTGCGAAGACTAGCTGGCTCGACAAAAGGCATGTCGTCTTTGGCTGTGTTATTGAGGGTATGGACGTCGTGAAGAAGGTGAGCTTATTAGTTTCTACGCCAACTTCAAATACATATTTTCAGTGCAACTTTATCACACATTTTAATTTCAGATGGAATCGTTCGGGTGTCCCAGTGGCAGACCGTCAAAGAAGATAGTCGTCACGGATTGTGGACAGCTTTAAACTATGAAGCTGATAAGCCCAATGTTTCTTTTCAACCTGCTGCATTTGTTTCCAATATGAAATATGTCTACCTTACAAAAGCCAGTCTCCAGCCAAATCAACATAAACTGTCAGACTTTGCGACAGTTTAGATTCTCCGGCATGTCACTTCTCTGGAAGACAATTTTCAGTCATTCCATTAACCTAATTAATTTTTTATCTGTAGGTATGGAGAATTGTGAACTAATAGCATTTTCTATAACAAAGCCTGACAGCCGTATGTAACATAGCATTTTGAAATGTCTTCGTCATTTAGGGTACTTGTTTAAAACTGATGAAATGTGTAATAGTTGACATCATTCCGGAAGTAATTGCTTCAATACTGGCAGTTTCAACAATTTTTGTATTGCTTTATTTTCCTTAATTGTGTTCCAATCTCATTGATAGTTGAAAAATAAATTGAGTACGTTAATCAATGTTTATTTCATAACCTTATAACCTTTTTTAAGTTATTTGTGCTGAACTAAATGATTAAAATTGGTTGATTTTGTGGTATTTAATCTGGCTGTAGGAAGTATTTGATGTGAGGTTATTCCCTTAGTGTTTGTAAAGTTTCAGGAAGTTTAGAAGCTAATACATTGTTTTCCTGAACAGGTAAGTAGGGATGCTGGTTAGTAGATTTTTCTTGAAAAAAATGAATGAATTGCCAAACCTTTTTAAAGGAAGTTATATATACATATACACACACACAGGAATTCTTTTTACCAACCTGTTGTACCTTTATATAAATAGTTCCCAGGCTTCTCACATTAGTCTGGGAGCTATACGTGTCACGTAATCTGAGAAAGTCTATATTCCTTTTAAATGACTGTTACAACAGAGGTTACTGTCCTGAAGTGGTGGAATTTAAGAAACTGATGGAGTGTTGTGAACACGGTGAGGACAGTGGGTCTTATGGTTGTTTGGCAGTAAATTACAAACTTCAACTTGAGATATGAAGGCACAAAGTGATCTCCATACTTGGAATGTGATGCTTTCATACTTATTTAAAATAATTTCATGATGGTTCATGTGACATTTTAAAGAAAGACCCATGCATTTATCAAATAACTTTTATTTTATCCTTTGCCATATGATCATTTTGGATCATAGATATGAGGCACTTCCTAGTTGGGTTGTTCTCTACCACTACACCTGGAACCTGCTCTTTAACCATACACAGTAAATATTAACTTATGGGATAGTGATCCACCTAATGTGTACCAGTTACAAGCCAATTATGCTGTTGGTCAGAGGAAATGTGAATTGCTAGTAAGATTCCTCCTTTACGCCAAGTTTTGGTCACGATAGATTTAGATTAGTGGATTAAAATGGAACCAAAGAAAGCCTAATTCCATATGTACGAAAGAGTAATTTACTGGCATCAGTTTTCTCAATCGGTAATGAAGCGAGCACTACGTTGTTAATGTGTGCTTGGTAATGACGTTAATATTGATTCAAAGTTATATTGCGTAGCTGGTAAACTGTCGTCGGTTGTACATAAATCATTCCATTAGTGGGGGAAAAAAAATAAATTCCGGTACCGGGAATCGAACCCGAGCCTCCTGGGTGAGAGCCAGGTATCCTAGCCACTAGACCATACCGGAATGTAGATATCAGTGTACGTATAGACTATGACACTCTAAACTTTGATTTGATTATGTACAATACTAAAATGTTAAAGGTTTATTTTATAGTCTTATTTACCAGAAGCACTGCATTAGGAGAGGAAAGAGTAGGAAGGTTAAGTGCTAATTTTCATTATTATTATTTTTTTTAGAGAGATTCGTTTCAATGATCAATTTTAAAGGTCAAGAAACGTCAGTCTGCCATATGACAACTGCAAAGGTTTATACTATGTAATTATTGGTTCGTCTAAGGTACTAGGTTTCATCCAAAAGTAAAAAAAGTATATATTTTCGACTTATCTTCAGTTATAGTTTTATCCAGAATTGGAAGATTAATTTTGAAATAGTTATGCAGTTCAAAGATACGAAACAAAACAAAAAAGGGACTTATGTGGTTATGTTCGTCCACTTCGTAACAGTAGATTTATTTTGTAGCTGTTCAGCATCCTTTATATATATATATGTATGTATGTATATAAAGGGCGCCGACATGGGCAACTGGTCTCTGGCTGGACCCAACTAAGTAGGTCCATGTTGTTTCTGGATTCTCAAGGTATATACTTTGAGTTGTTGCAGTAGAGAGAGTTTCTTACTCTTCGTAAACGTCAGACAAACTTTTCTGTTTCGGTTTACAGTTTCGTAACCACCCAGATAAATACAATGCTAAAACTAAAATCACTATTAAGCCGAATCAATGTTTTATAACTGGGGCAGTTTCTTAATTTAGATTGTAATAAGAAAGATAGACAAAAAGATTAATCAAACACATTTTTTTGTCTGTATTTGGCTATCTTTCTTCTTCTTATTTTTCATTTTAAAACTAGATTAATTATTTCCTAAAACTCACAGCCTGTCTTCCCCCAACTATTCCATCCCTCAACCGTACTTCCCCGTCACACAAACACTAAATTATGTATCGTACCAATATTGATCGGCTACCTTGGAAGCTTGCTCCAGAAACTTCTTCATTTTGGGTGTGTGTGTGTGATCGGAAACTTTGTCAGTCCATTTGATTTTTCTATATCCATCAGTCTACCCTGTCCAGGTCCTTCAATTACCACAAGTTTCATGTCCATATCATCCTGTACCCGAGTTTTTGCTCAATTCAGTTTCAGTGTTGCAAACCAGAAGGTTCCTCTAACGTGTGTTATCGTGCAACGTTATAAATCTTGATTCTTAAATCAGATTTTAGAAAAAATTTCACGTGGTATTTCCCAGTGAACCGGCGGCAGCTGAGCGATTGTGACGCTCCGTGGCCTTGAACTAGGAAGCAACCCGCAAATTCTTTAATGAACTCTCAACTGGAAGATCGTTTTACACAGGCCGAGGGGCCCCGGGGGCTGTCGACGCGAAGCAGACCAAATATATGCGAAGGTGCACTTTGCGTTGGAGATTATCATTACAGACATTATTATTTTTTATTTTTACCTCCGGTGAGGATATTACGTGTAACGCAAATGCTCTGTTTGCCTGCCAACCCTTTTAAGGATAACGATCATCACAAGTAATTCAAGGTGTTGGCCGACGCGTTCGTGCTGCCACCTCATAGCAAAAACTGGAACCGTTTCCGCAAGTTTATCCCGGACGGTCACGCGAGGCGCTGCAATCGCCCGGGGTTCACGAGCGAGTAAGAATTGGGTACTGGGATTAAAACGGCTTTAACAACAACAACAAAAAAAATAAGTTCATGAAACCTCGTTTACTTGTCTCAGTCGGGGGGAAATAAGTGATAAGTGCAGAGAAAATTAAAAAGTAATTTAAAAACCGTGGATTTGATGAGGGGGACGCGGGGCCGCTTCTCGTAAAATAGACGAAAATAAACGCACTTTTCATATCACTGTCGCAACGTGGTTCGAATGATCATGTATTACAGTTTTGATGTTAAAGAATAATTCTTAATAAAAAAAGATAGCCAAATACAGAGAAAATAAGTGATGAGATAAATACCACACAACGTTTCTAGTCCCCTTTAATCAGGTGCGAAGAAGAGCCTAGAGCGACACAACTTCACTTGTCTCTAATTCGCTATCTTTTTATTATTATTAATTTTCATTTAGAAACAAATAATTCTCTTAAATTCAAATATGATCATCACAGTAGCCACTTCTGCAGAGAGGAATTTACGGTTGGTTCATTAAAAGTGCAACACTACTACCACGTTGAACTTCGTACTAACAAGTTGTTATTTCCAGTGTAAGCCTGTGTTATTAATAACACTGATAGCGTGATTTTTCATATTCAAATCTCTGTATGTAATTTGGCCAAAGATTTTCGTTCATTTAAACCTCGCTTTTGAAAATAATATTTAAAAAACCAACAATAAATAGACAATAATTACTACATTAAATTTATCTATTACTGTTTAATATAATTATAATATTTAAATATATATTTCTTATTTTTAGCCGGTCTTTTAATAAATAAGTAATAATAAATTTTATTACCGCAATGACTTAGTTTATCTTTGATTTTTTTTATTATCTGTTGAATCTAATAATGTAGATCTCTGAGAACAATTGAAGTTAGGAACAGTTATATTTTTGACAATGCAGTTACATTGCCCGTGTAATTTGGCTTATATGTTTGATTTTCTGAAGGTTTTTAACTGTATCGTGGGCCAGGAACATGATTTACGTGTGCAATACCGTCGGCGGAAGGAATTTAATAGGATGCTATTGACGTATTTAAGTAATTATAACGGCGTACGGCACAAAGAAAAGGAGCTTGACCGTGACGATAAACTATAACAACTACCAAACGTTCGATATTTCATGTATCGTAAAATTTGTGGCCGCACAATTCCTCTTGACATGTAAGTAAATTTCATTTTTATTATTATAATAATAATAATGGTTGTTGTCGATTTTGAATTTTACGTGCGGTTACGGATAGGATCTGACGTCACTAGTTCCGGCCAATGGCACGCAAGGGGCGGGGCCTTGCTGACTACGACGTCGAAATTTCTAATATTGCGATCTTAATAATGAAATTAGTACCATTGATTGTTTAATTTGAGCTTGACGGTTATAACTACACCTACATATATTCATATATAGTTTGTATATTACAATTTTAGGTTTCAACCAATAAACTTTATGTTAGACCATAATCGAAATATGGCACAAGAGACTCAGAACTTAACAGCTGTGATTGGGAAATATTTACCAGCGCTCGGGCAACTGCCCTAATCAAAATGCAGTAGTTTTCCGTTAATTACGGCCCATTTATTTATTTAATTCTTCAAATATTTGTAATTTAACAAAGCATTTTCCTACATTACAGCCTCAAAATAAAGAAGGGGCAATTCAATGCATATTACTGTCTATATTGAAAATTTTCCTTTTATTTTAGAAAATTTATTATTTAAATATATGTAATTTACAATGCATTTTCCTTCATTTGAAGTTCAAACTATAGAAAGAGCTGTTTAATGCAAATTAGTTTCAATATTGAATATTTCCCTTTTTTTTAGAGTGTTAATTATCTAAATATATGTAATTTACAAAACGGATTTTCCTTCATTTGAAGTTCAAAATATAGAAAGAGCAATTTAATGCGTATTACTGTCTATATTTAATATTTCCCTTCATTTTAGAGAATTAATTATTTAAATATATGTAATTTAGCAAAGGATTTTCCGTCACTTGAAGTTCAAAATATAGAAAGAGCAATTTAATGTATATTACTGTGTATATTAAAGATTTCCCTTAATTTTTCAGAGTTAATTATTAATATTTATGTAATTTAGCACAGGATTTTCCTTCATTTCAACCTCAGAATAAAGAAAGGGCAATTTAATTACTGTCTATATTGAATATTTTCCTTAATTTTTCAGATTTAATTATTAAAATATATGTAATTTAGCAAAGGATTTCCCTTCACTTGAAGCTCAAAATATAGAAAGAGCTGTTTAATGCGAATGAGTTTCAATATTGAATATTTCCCTTCATTTTAGAGAATTAGTTATTTAAATATTTGAAATTTTGCAAAGGAGTTTCCTTTATTTGAAGTTCAAAATAAAGAAAGAGCAATTTAATGCATATTACTGTCAGTACTGAAGATTTTCCTTCATTTTAGACAAATTATTATCTAACCACTTAATATTTTCTACAAACCGTTAAATGCTCCAATTATTTTAATTTCTTAAAAAAACAAGCCGATAAAACAGTAATGATTAAGACGAAGAGTCGCAAACTGAATAAATAAAAATATGAAGGTTTTATTCCTACGCATTGTAATACCTAAAACGGTCGAATATTACTTCATGGAAAAATTTAATTTGAAATATACAATATGTAGATAAATTCTCCATCCTTATTACGACATTAAATTTTACTACTATAAATTCAATTAATTAACGGCCTTTTTACTGACATGTTTAAAAATATTTTATTTAATTTCTTTACAGTAATTTAGCAAAGGATTTTCCTTCATTTGAAGTTCAAAATATAGAAAGAGCTGTTTAATGCAAATTAGTTTCTATATTGAAGATTTCCCTTAATTTTTCAGATTTAATTATTAAAATATATGTAATTTACCAAGGGATTTCCTTCATTTCAGCTCAAAATAAAGAAAGATGAGTCAGTCGGAAGCTCTTTGACAACTAATTTAAATAAATGGCTTGAAGAAAGAGTTTAATTTGTGACTGACTTAAACCTGGGGGTTCGGATCGAATTAATAGAGAATATAATTCATTTTTCAAGAAGAGCATGAAATTTAACTACTATCGTGCGTATAATTTACGGGCTAATAACGTTTTTAATTCTTTATAATTAACATATAATATATAGGTAATTAACAGATGACTATATTTAGTTTTAGCGAGTAGTTTCGTTACCGACGACTGGGTTCTATTTAATTGCTGATGTTATTACGGGACACTTTCCCACGTTGTGAACCTTGGTCCTGGGAGCGCGTAAAGGAAACACGTCTGACATTCATATCGCCTTAAGGGATCGGCGTGGTGTTAAGATATTAATCACTTAATCCGCTCAGCCTGGCGCCTCTCAAAAGTTGAGCTGCACGACAGGTACTAAACATAGTAATTGTCTTACTTTAAGATTCACGAAGGGCGTCTTGTAATCCTCCAGACTTACTCATCTTTCTTTATTTTGAGCTGAAATGAAGGAAAATCCTTTGCTAAATTACATATATTTTAATAATTAAATATGAAAAATTAAAGGAAATATTCAATATAGACAGTAATATGCATTAAATTGCTCTTTCTTTATTCTGAGGCTTAAATGAAGGAAAATCCATTGCTAAATGACACAAGAATCACGAGATTCTATTGTTTTAGTACCACCACGATGAATTTTCTCGTTTTTACAATAATAATATTTTTTTTTTTTTTTGCAATGATAAATCGAAGTTATTTCAACTCACGTTGAACGACCGTCACAACTTTAAAAAAAAAGTATTCGTGACGTCATCAGACGAAATCGTTGGGCTATCGAAATCTGTGGACCAGTACGGAAACGTTGAAGAGATCTCTCAATCTCAGAGGACTCGAGTGACCTTTCTATAACGACGGCCACTGTCAATCTGTTTTTAAAGTGTAAACCGAAAAAAAAAATGTCTTGCTCAGTCTTTGCTGGTCTTTTCTGCTTTTTTTTTTCATTTTCAACTCGCCTTCGCAGCAGAGTGAAATGCATATTATAATTACCATAATATTTTATTATTAAAAGTTGTCTTTTGTTATCATTTTTTTGGCAATTTATAGATCTTTAATGTAATACTATTTGATTTTTAACAATAGTATATTTCCAAATTATTAACCATTATTAAAGTAGGAGTGCTTTTACACTCTCTACCAACAGATGACATGTTCTCTCACTTAAAACAAATACAAGAAAAGTACTGAAACGTCGTCGTTGTTGTATTAACGGCCTTTTTGCGGACAGCTTTAGAAAATATTTTATTGAATATATATATTTGATCAAATCAAAAACACACCCGGTGGCTTCAGAGGGCCAAAAATACTGGGTTCCATTTTGTCAACCACGTCCATAACCGCCGTAGATAAAAGGAGAATTGATCTCAGCGACCCACCAGGATTCTACACCACTTTTTTTTGTCCACATATTAATATTCTGGAATAAGATCGCATTGGAACAGTCGGCCAGCTGCCTCCTGAACTGGTCGAGGCACGGAGAAGGGAATGCTGCGTCCCCACAGTAAACCCCTCACCCGCCATTCAGGGAAGGGCGTGGAACAAGTACCCGATGCCCAACCTACCTGCTGCAGGTTCTTTGAGGGTTTGTCCTGCATCACGTTTAGGCAATTGCCGGGTAGGATTCTTAAACCATAGCCGGGGGGGGGGGGAGGGGCTAGATAACCCTTGGCTACCGTCTTCTACCATTTGAAATCCCTTCCTATGCTATTAAAGGGGAGTTTCCACCCTCATGTAGCCTGTTACTGTAAATAGTTATTTTAAAAATAAAATAAAATAAAATATTTTTTAAGATGTCTGTAAAAAGGCCATCAATTAATTTAATTTATAGTAGTAAAATTTAATGTCGTAATAAGGATGGAGAATTTATCTGTATATTGTATATTTCAAATTAAATTTTTCCATGAAGTAATATTCGACTTTTTTTAGTTATTACAATGCGTAGGAAATTTTTATTTATTCAGTTTGATAGCTTGCGAGTCTTCGTCTTAATCATTACTGTTTTATCGGCTTGTTTTTTTAAAAGAAATTAAAATAATTGGACCCTTTAACGGTCTGTAGAAAATATTAAGTGGTTGAAGTCTCCAATCAGAATCTTTATTTTATTGCACTGTCAAATTCTTTATATTTTTTTAATGAAAAAAAATTACAACATTAATTCGAGTCGTTGATGAGAATCACCCAAAAAGAAAGAATTGTAGAGAGGAAAACACAAGAACGAACGATTTAACAACCTTTATTGAAAACATACATTCCGAAAATATTTACATTGTTATATTTTATTTTATACAGAACATGTTCGAACTATGTCACAAATTGTAAAACAATTTCTTTTCCCCAAACATGAGAGATAAACAATTATATATATATATATTTATATTCTATATGTCATATATTTGGAACCTTTTTTAATGATTGTAACACTTTGTCTTCCCCGTAAAATCATTGCGGGGGAGGGGTTATTTTATATTATTACAGGAGGCGAGGTTAATCGTAGGAAAAGGGGAAAAAAGTGGGGTGAAATAACATTAGTTTTATACAAGAATAATATGAAAATAGTTAAGAATTTATATTACTAGCGATAAAATAACACCAAACATTTTTATTTGTAAATATATACTGATACGTTTGAGCCATTTATTCAATAAATATATCTATATATATTACGTTAAAATATTATTTGAACCTATAAAGTAAACACGAAAAAACATCTCATTTTCTTTTAAAAACGTCTACCAGCAAATTTCAATGTGATATAATTTGATTTTGCTTTTTTTATTTCTTTTTTTTTCTTGCGAGTTAACACCTATTAAATCTTAATTCAGACTTTATCTCAGTCAGGTTGTCTTTTTGTTAAGTATATATAATCTTTTCCCCCTGTTTTATTCTTTAATTTGTGCGACTCGGTGCTACGAAAAAAAAGGAGGGGCAGTGTTGGGGGTGGGGGGGTTGATTGTACCTGGCTGATACCCCTAAATCAGTCTCACTCATCCACAAACACACACAATCACTAAGAGAATAGACAGTGGAAAAAGGGGGGGTAGCACAGCCAACTATTCCCTTACTCATTTAGTCAACTATATATTACTTTTTGTTTTTATTAAAACTGTTAACAACAACAACAACATTCACTTAAGTATTGTCAGTGTCTGAAGGAATAATTACAATAAGAAATAAGAAGACAATGCTATAGTTTAAAAGTACGGTAAAGGAAGTAGTGAAATGGAAAGAAAGTCGAATACGAAAACTATCTTTGAAAACGACTACGACGAAACAGAATACGAATACACTTAGGCTATTTTACAAATTTCGTCTTATGTTTTTATTTTTTTAATCTAAGTTCAGGTATTGTCTGGATCCTTGGAAAAGTTGCCCTGGAAGCTCCAGGATTTCATGACTTTGGAAAAATAGACGGAACTTTTTTTTTTGATTAGGCGAACAAGGAACAAGTAAAACTCACCCCTGCCTGCGATCAACGCATCTCCTTGCGCGCGGTTGCCAAACGTCAAGGAATTACAAGCAGCAACGGAAGGTCGCTTAGAAAAATAAGAACTAGGGTATTCCACAGGGAGAGAGAGAGAGAGAGAGAGGGGGGGGGGAAGCTCGTTTAATTATTAATGTCAACATTTTATTCTCGGAAGCATAACAGTTAATTAAAATAAAGAAATGTGTTGTAGATGCCAGAAATCCCTTTAGTGGTTCCAAATTGAACAGTTGAGGCGTTGCGGATACGATTTCTGTATTTAAAAAAATGGATTTCTCGTATCCTGGGACTTTGGAGAACAGGGGTACATCGTTTTTTCTTCGAGTTCCCTCTTTCATTCCCTTAAAATTTCCTTGAAAATTGCTCTCCAATGGTGTAAGATCGGATACGAAAGACGAACGCAGCAACCACTCCTCTGTCCCTCTGCCCCAGCCAATCGTAGTCAATGGTCGTGTCAGAAGAAGGGTGAAGGCGGAGGGGAGCATTGTCGTCAGTTGCGGAGAAGCTGAAGGTACGCCACTAACGGGATGGACAGACAGCAGCGAGGTCTTTACACCACACCCGGTACTTTTACAAGAGTTTTCTTTTTTTTTTTGGTGTACAGCAATATCCTCGAATCAAAACAATGTCTTCAGTATATTTTTTACGCTACAACGTTGCCGTAACAAAGGCTAGTGTTGAACTGAGTTCCGGCCACTACAGTTACAGGGCAGTGGACCACTGCGCATCTTATCTTGACACCGATACTTCAAAATCATACTGGAACGAGCACAACGCCACATGAGGTTGTCGGTGGCAGTTAATACTGAAGACGACCAGACGAATTACGAAACGTAAAGAAATTAATGCTACTTACACGCTTGCAAATAATTCGAAATATATTTTTTGTAAATATTATCATTAAAAGTTTTTTTTTTGTTAATGATCTTCCCAAATTCTTCCTCGATATTTTTATTAATATCGTAAACTTGATGTTTTCACAGTTAAAAAGTTGCAGTTAAACAAAAATTAATAAATACTAGTTCTTTGCGTCCGGAAAGTTAAACTATTTTTTCTCGAAACTAGGATTTGTTGAGTTCGTGTCCGCAACGCTTCGGTCGTTTCCCAGGGGGAGGGGGGGGGGGGAGAATGATTCTACTTCAGGTAATTGCGAATCGTAAAGCAGAAAAGAAATACATTGCGTTCCTCCCTCAACACCTGCACACTTCATCTGCTAATTATAAATAGAGTAGGATCCAGCACCTCGAAGGAATGAGGTCAGAAATTTCAAAGTATCAATGTGACTTATTTATAAAGAAACGTTTTTGAAAAAGGTGAGAAAGAGCGAGACGGCAGAAGAGAAAAAATCGACCACAGCCACGACACACGAAACGAAGCTACTTGAGGTTACACATTTTTTCGAGCTGGACGCGAGGGAAAGGAAAAAATGGGGTTAAAAATTTAATAATACAACTGTTTAGATCTCATACGCTTAAACACAACGTCTTTGGTTTGCTCCAAAAAAAAAATTAAAAAAAAAAGAAATTTTATTTTTCCCTTAACCTTAATTCCTTATTATTTTCTGTAATTAGAGTAAAATTTACATTTACTACGACAGAAGTGAGGAATTTAAATAAGTTCTACGTATTTACAACGACGTCAACACTATTATTGTACGCTTACTCACTATTACTCAACTGTTGATGTATTTACAGGTGTTTTATTGCTAAAGTGGTCAGGTCATGAAGAACACGCTACGAGGAAAAATTAAGGATATGTACAAGGGTTACAAAAAGACACCAGGGGGGGGATGACGAAGGCTCGCACGAAAATACTTGCAACGACATTCATAGATGATCAACACGTAAATCCTTAGTGGCTATGTACAGAAAAGGACGAGAGAGGAAACCTCGTCAAGGAAACCAATCAGCAAAAATTTAAGTTCGTCTTAAGAGAGACAGCGAGGAAACTGGAGACATCAACATCCCACTGGAGAGAGACAACACACACAGACAAGAGACGAACCACAGACAGACACAGGAAAAACCACTGGATGAGAGATAAAAAAAATAAAGTTGCGAAATTACAGCGTGAAGCCGAAAAAGTATATCAGCACTGGAGAGTTGTGTCTGAAAAGTGATAGAAACAAACGTGAAAAAGAAGAAAGGCGAACCGATTAAATGGCCAGAAAAAATAACCTCAGAAGTAAAACGTACGAGTGGGTTTCAAACAGGACACGAATATACACTTATTAATAAAATCGACGACGATTCAAGGTAAATAAGAAGCATCAGGCTGAAGTGAAAGTAAAGTGCAATAAAGATTTCGCAAGGAATAAAAAAAAAACACAAACTGTTTCATTTGTAGTGAAATTGGAGTGGAAGGAAATCAAAGGCTACGAGGAACTAGACGAAGGGAAACACAAAGAACACGACATATAGGGCGTGCCACTCAAATCGCGGGAGCCCTTTTTACCTAAATCTATCTTACCTGATTCTCAACTTTATGTTCAGATAAAAAATAATAAGTTATAACACCCATAAAAACATTATTTCTTTTCGTCTTGACTTTCCCTTTCCGTCTTCTACGACGCCGACGTTCGACTATGTACAGGAGTTGCCGAGACCCTCTACTTGACGAAGAGGTCCTTGAGGGTGGAGCACAGGGACGCAGGTTCGCAGGACTCGTCGTCCTTGGAGGTGGGCGCAGACCACGACGGCTTGGCCTCGGCGCCGCGACGCGCCAGGAAGACCTCGATGGCGCTCCCCAGGGCCTGTGCGTTCACCACGGCGCCGGCGTCCCACACGACCTGGTCCTTGTCCTGCTTCTTCGGCTGGTGGCGCTTCACGAACCAGGAGTTGGGGCCCGGCGCCCCCGACGCCGCCATCGAGACGTCGAAACTGTGCGAGCGCAGGCTGCGGAGGCGGCCGCGTTTCTGTTCGGCGCTGCCGGATGCGGAAGAAGCGGAGGACGTCGTCGCGGGCGTTGCCGAGGACGCCGACGGCTTTTTTGAGGACGCCGGCGTCTCGTCGGGGTCGCGGTTGAGATCCTGTGCCGACGACGCCAGCGACGACAGGATGGATATGAGGTCGGTGTTGCTGCAGACGATGCCCGAGGACGCGGAGGCGGAGGTGGAGGGCTGCGGGGGCAGCTCGGAGGCGCGACGCCGCTGCTGCACCTGCGGCGGGGGCGGCACGAACTCGGAGTGGCGGCGTCCCGCCTCGTAGCGCTGCGTGCCCGACGCCTCGCCGTTGCCGTCCAGAGGCTGCACCTCGCAGACGCGCTCCCGCGACGGCGTCCGCCACATCTTGAGGCGCACCTTGCGGGCGGCCTTGATCTCCGCGATGTCGTCCATGATGTCCAGCTGCAGGTTGAAGTTGCTGCCCGTGGTGGAGCCCGTGGCCGGCGGGCGTCCCGACGCCGAGTCCCTGCGCGGCAGCACGCGTCCCAGGGTGCTGGGGAACGCGGCGATGGACTCGCGACGGCCGCGCCCGAACAGCGGCGGCGCCCTGGAGATGGTCACCACTGAGTGACGCCGCCCGCCGCCGGTGGCGCCCGCCGGGAGGGGCGTCGAGGACAGCGTGGCGAGAAAGGCCGCCTCCCTGGCCGCCGCCCCCGTGCTCTCCACGCCGTGCTCCGAGAGGCGCCGCACCTGAGACGCCGTGATGCCGGACGTGCAGGCGGGCGTCGGCAACGAGCGCTTGCGCATGTCCCTGTAGGGCGACAGCAGGCACGCGTCCAGGAGCCCCGCGCCGTCCATGGGCGACGGCGGACCCGTGCTGTCCTCGTCCTCAGTGTTGCCCGTCTCCTCGACCACGATCAGCGGCTCGCCCGACGCCTGCGTGGGCACCGGCGCGTAGGACGCACGACGCATCTGCAACACACGTTCATCACATGCGACTCTATGCGGAATTCAAAGCCATAGTTTGGAACAGCGCGCAGGGAGGAGGCGGCAACGACGCGGAAGTAACGTGAACAATACAAGTTTTCAAATTTTATTTTTAAATTCAATGTAAAGGTGAAAGTTGAGATCGCCGGATCGTGGGTCACAAGGCCCCGAGCACGAGCAGTCTCAAAGTTGTTTCAGCCGCGCTCCTTGGCACAGCACAGGCTCGTAACCAACGGTGCGAAACGTCGGAAAGAAAACAACCAGTATAACAACATACTGGGAATTAGTTACAGCGAGGCCTCCCTAAGAACGCAGCGTCACAGTCAGCTTGAAACACAACATGTAATAACTACGGAATACATGAAACATATAAAATATTATCAATAACAATTGCTGTAAGCTTCATTGTTTCATCTTAGAAAATATACAGCAGAAAGTAATAGACGGAATTAGAACATCACAAGTGGTTTTAGATAATTTAAATATGGTCAAGGATGTTAAAGATAACATAGACAATATTTTCAAACCACAATGTTATGAACAAAATTGATTTTATAGACTGCAAAGCTTGTTGTATGAGACAGACTAAACGATCCTTACATCAAATAATATTTGTGATGTGCCGTGGCAACTGGAGGACGCTGGTAAATTACACAAGTTGTGGTTGTTTTACGACCGGTCTAGGCCAATGGAAACCTTTGACATATTCCAGCTTTTACGACTTTTGAAGCTCTCCATTAACCTCCAAGCCGTCTCGACATTGTTCCTCCGCACTTAGTGTCAACAAAATACGCCCGACGATGCCAGCGTCTTTGTCATGATGCGAGGCTTCCTCCGGTTAATTATGAAATGCCAGCGAAGAAGACTTGGATAAAGTCCTGAGGATGTCTCACACGCGCGCTCAGTGAAACAACATCCCACATCTTTCAATGTTTGGGCCAGATCCGTTTCATATTAAGCTTTCTACAATTTTTTTTTACTTAATATATATATATATATATATTATCCTATTTATGTTTTCAAATTAATTTTTTTTAACTGGGTGACAAAGTGTTATTTGATGTAAGGATCGCTTAGTCTGTCCTATACAACAAGCTTTGCAGTCTATGAAATCAATTTTGTTCATAACATTGTGGTTCAAAAATTATTTATATATAATGTATAACATCATCCTTGACCGTGTTTAAATTATCTGAAACCAATTGAGACGTTGTAATTCAGTCTATTAATTTGTTCTCTATATTTGCTAAGGTGAAACAATGAAGCTCACAGTAATTGTTATTGATATATTTTTTTAATATTGGATGTATTCAGTAGTTATTAATTATTCCAAATTATTTCATTTATCATGAATGTAATAAATTACATAAACACGTTGAGACGTCCAGAATAAGGCGTCTTCGACTTTTATATGACTATTGTAACTGTGTTGTCTATTTAATATCACCTTCAATATTATTTTGGCGTTCAAATATTGTTAATTTAAAAATTGGGAAGGCATCCAGGGGGCTGAAGTGAAGCAGATAGCAACCCCCCAACACCCTCCAGAGCTAATTTCCTCCTCTGCCCGACTCCATGTATCATCGCTTATCTCAAGGACCAGCCATTAGGGACTCGCTGAAAAGCGCAAACTCGCACTCTTTCTCCTCCCCTCACCCCCCTTTTTCTTTATTTCGGTGAGAAAAACACAGGACCTGTTCTCTCTGGGTCACGAAACAACTTCGAGTTAAAGCCCATTTAGTTGCGGCTACAGGGAGAAATTTACTGCGCTGTAAAGCGGGGGCGGGAGGAAGAAAACTGGTCAGGCGGAGAAAAAGGGGGTCGGAAATCTATTCTCTGGGCTTGAACACTGTTGGAGGAACATAAATCTGTCCACACCTCGTGCAGTAACTCAAAACATTACAATGTAAATTCAACTACAATCAAATTTTTTGTTCTCTCTTACAATTTATAATTTTCAACGAAAACTTCCTCACACATTCCCCCGCCCCCCTTCTTTAAGGGTGTTTATTACATTATTTGCCACTCCAACGTGGAGCTTGTAGTTTTAATAGTCTTTATTAGGGGTATTTCTTTTGTTTATTACAATAACCACACTATACGTATCATCCCCTGAATAGCTTGTAACGATTCATAAGGATTTCATTTATTCCAGTAGTCATTACAATATATATATATATATATATATATATATATATATATATAAAATAATTGGGCGTTGCAACTGTAAACAATTAGAATTTAACAATAAAAAATATACAATAAAAATCGGGGAACACAAATTTCCCTGTCCAACATAAGTAAAACAACTGTACAGTAAGAATAACAACGAAAAATAATAATTCTTTAACTCTACTAAGGGGGTGTAATATAATATTAACAGTACTCAAAAAAAAATTCACACGCGCTAGTAAAAAAAATAATTTTGCGCCTATTCACCGCTTGGAGAAGACGAATTTGACTGAGGGAGTCGTTTATCGGCGAAGTAGAAAAACGTGGTTTGACTGAGGGAACCGTTTACATATTTTTAATCGGCGAAGTAGAAAAACGTGGTTTGAGTGAGGGAGATTAGTTTAGCCGAGGTCCATGGAGGTTCTCTTTGAGTTACTTGCAGCCCTGATGCGCAGACTAGTGTCTCTGATGTGCTCGAGTGTTACGATCGTTGGCCGTCATCGCGACTGTCCGGAAACCGCAGTGCGATTCCCAATGTTATTATTATTATTTCCTCCTGCGTCTTGGTGTGAATTTCCGGTGATGTAAACAGCTGCCACTATCTTAAACTATCTTATCTCGGTCAGAGACTATCATAATTTTGTTGCTGTTGTTTTGATCGGAAGAACCCGCAATATCTTGCGTTTTATTTCTAGCGTTACAATAAATTATTCCCCCCCAAATTAAATTATTTTATTTTATTAAGAAACATTAGTGTGACACATAGATTTCTTTAATTCTGCGGTCAAAGATGCTTTCGTCATAACTGGAACTCACCTTTGATTGTCAAAGAATAAAAAATGTAAACCCCAAAAATATAATTATACAAACAAAAGGGCTATTCTCTCGCAGGCAATACCTGCGAGGGATGTTCTCTCGCAGGCAGAACCTTTTAGGAGAGATACGAAGGGGCTACATTTTCGGATACCTTTTCCTCTCCGTTTTTGAACTAAGGTGGGAACAAGCCGGGGCCTGTTTTGACAGGTGTATGTTCTGGGGTCACAGACCTTGGACATACGGTAAGAGCTGTTCGCTGTACCCATTGGAACAGTCGGCCAGCTGCCTCCTAAACTGGTCGAGGCACGGAGAAGGGAATTCTGCGTCCCCACAGAAAACCTCTCTCTCCCGCCATCCAGGGAAGGGCGTGGGACAAGTACCCAATGCCCCGACCTACCTGATGCAGGTTTTCCTAGGGTTTTCCCTGCATTTCTTTAGGCGAATGCCGGGTAGGATCCTTTAAACTACAGTCCCCCTAGTTAACCCTCGGCTACCTTCCTCTACCGCATGCCCCCTTTCAAATCCATTTCCTATGCTATAAGAGGGGAGTTGCCACCATGTGGATTACCCTCATGTAGCCTGTTACCCAAAAAAAATATATATACAAACGTGTATCGCAATTTTTTTTCAATTTAAAGTATAACAGTTAATTACGATGTCATTTCCTACTTGTTTTTCGTTGTTGTCGGACCGAAAAATTATTTAGTAAATAATAATAACAATTTAGTACTGGTAACGAGACGTGACGTCACGCACCAACACACACGTAAAGTTCGGAAAACTGCAATTTTTTTCCTATTACAATATATATATATATATTATATAATATAATATAATAATGGCAATATGAGGGATTCCACTCCCCCGAAATTTAGCCGTCGAGTTTTGTTACATCCCTGAATATTATCCCAAAGTATAAACGAGGCCAAGCGGATCGGAGAGTGGGTAAAATATTTGTTTCTCTCTCCAGAACCGGCTAAATGTTTTGATAACATCGTGACACCGTCAGGGAAATTTTTTAAAATCCTCAGAATGAATATTGTTTTTCCCCGGAAATAACAAAAAAATTTAAATAAATCAGATCAGGAATTTTAATAATAAAAAACAACGGAAAAGAAGGGAAGTCACAAGGATTAACACAACGTGTTACGTGACAGCTGACTTGATACTGGAGGATGTAATGCGGTAAAAGTGGACCGGGGTTGCGATCGCTGTAAAAATAATATTCATTGCAAGGTCTGGACGAACGTGGAGTTGATTGCGTTAGAGTCGCCGCCCTCGCAATACAATACACAGACTCGTAATCAGGGTAACGGAATAAACAGACCGAGGGAAAACGGCTCGGAATAGAAAAAAAAATATTGTAAAGGTTAATTTTTGTAAAGCCAGTTTACTACTCGTAAAGTAACACACTAAATACGTCATAAATAAATAAACAAAAACTAAATATATGTATGTAAATAGAGAATAAATTTAAAATTGTAGGATAGAGAGGGTTAAATCAATTCAAGTACCTTGTTGACATTTAATAAATTATGTAGAGTAGGTTGAAAAAAAATTGGCAAAAATATATAAATAGGAATATTCTGTAGCTTAAGAAATATTTTTTCCCTTAAAACTAAAAAAAAAACCAGTATTTATGTCAACAGTAGTTCCTCATACTGTTTGGTGTAAGTGGAAATGCTATTAATAAATGAGAAGTAACATGGAATAGAGGAATGAGAGCGCCGCCATCTTGAATGAAAATATCTACTGTAGAGACTCAGGAATATGCTAAAGAAAGTAGAATTTTTAATTATTATTAGGGACCAAATATTGTATGATGTGTTAATTTCTTACTTTATAGAATAGATTAGGGGTGGGGGCAGTTGCCAGCGTATTTAAATATTTTTTTTAGTTAAAATAAAATTACAAGTCCATAATGATAACTCCAGGGGGAGGGGGAAATTTTTTTTAATTGACCATCTGAATCGAAGAAGTACAAAAAATTAGATGTTTTAATAGAGGGTTTAATATTGTATAATGACTTGTCTGTAGATGTGAAGAATACAAATAGTTTAAATGTATTTAATAATAATTATTGTCACAGATAAAAAAATGTGATAGATCAATAATTGTATGTATATGTAATTTTATTTCTAAGGTAAATAGTAAAAAAAAATAATAATAAAACAATCAAAAAATGGGGATGCCTCCTCCTCTCCCCGTTTCTGATCTAAGGTTCCCGCAAACCGAGGCACCTCGGTCTGTTTTGAGAGGTGTATGTTCCGAGGGTCACAGACCTTGGGCATACGGTAAGAGTTGTTCGCTCTTCCCATTGGAACAGTCAGCCAGGTACCTCATAAACTGGTCGATGCACGGGGAAGCGAATGCTGCGTCCCCACAGCAAACCCCTCACCCGTCATCGAGGGAAGGGCGTGGGACAAGTAGCCAATGCCCGACCTACCTGATGCCTAGCGTTTTCCCTGCATCACTTTTAGGCGAATTACCGGGTAGGACCCTTAAACCGTTGCCCGGGGGCCGCTAGTTACCCTTGGCTACCTTCCTCTACCCTTCCGCATCCCCCCTTTCAAATCCCTTCCTATGCTATTAAAGGGGGGTTGCCACCATGTGGTTTACCCTCATGTAGCCTGTTGCCCTAAAAAAAGGGGAAATGTTTTATAGGGTAAAAACGCGAGAAGACATACTTTGCTTTTTTCTGAGGTTGTAAATAAGCAAGATTTTACTAACTTTGCATCCACTGGTAAAAATAATAATTAAATATCCGTCAATTACAAAATGTACCAACACGATTTCCAATCATGGTCACGGACAATCTCGTACTAATCCTGACTCTACACCTGAAGAAAGCAACAAAGTTTTGATGGGACAATATTCTATGTTTCACAGTTGGAATCAACAACGTTGCTTCACAGCAAAATTGTGTACGGGCGACTATTAAAAACCTTTAAATAATAATAACTGGTTGTGTCTCTCTTATTTTCCCCTGTGAAGGTACGGATTCTTCCAGATAAAGACGATTCTAGAAATAGATCTGCGCCTTTCTTAAAAGGTATCGCGTTTCTGCTTTGAAAAAAGTTTGACTTTTATTTGCTTCTTTTTCTCTCTCTCTCTTTGGTCGTCGTTGTTGTTGAAGATGGATCTGGAATACGTCGGTGTCGTTCTTGATGTCGTGTGCTTCAAGGAATATTTATTCCTTTGACGGAGGAGAGGTTCTTTTAAAGATTGACTCTGGGAGAGGAGGAAATAGAAGAAGACGAAGGGGGAGGAACTGAAAGAATCAAACGGCGACGCGGAGTAAAAAGGTAAACACGGGATCGACAGAGAGGGAGGGAGAGGGAGAGGAGAGGGTGGGGGTGACTTAATGTGGAAAGTAAACTCGCGGAGATTGTGATATTTGGAACGAAATCGATTCGCTACTTCGTAGATTACGGACCGGAAGGGAATAACCGGATTGCAGAGGAACATTGCAACACTTGGTAGTTCTACGAGAATGTCGCTAATATTATAATAACGCAGCAACACCCAAAAGTCTTCATAAATGTAATCCTCTAGATTCAGGGGCCTGCTGTGTGAGTCTCTTTACGTACAACGTTCCTGAAATACCACGGAGGGTGTCAAGGATCATCTATAAAATTATATTAATGTACGTTGATTTCTATTGATGTTTCAACGCGTGAAAAGAATGCGACGAAACTTGGTTCACATATTCTTCAAACACACGAGAAACTGTACTGTGGGGGTGAGGAACCCCTAGCATAAAGGCGGGAAGAATTATAATTAAAAATGTGATCATTTTGTGTTAAATCACTGTGCACCAAGAGACCGTGACGTCACGCGTGAGAGAGAGACGTTACTACGCGACGAACAAAGGAAATAGTTCCTTTTTTCGGTAATGAAATAATGCAGAAATATTTTGATTAAATAAAAAGTATAATATTATCCAGCGATACTCCATGGAATGATGATAAAAAAAACAATACGAAGTACTTTACGATCGTTGTGGGGAAAATGTAAGTTAATTTTCATCGCCATGTTTAGTGACTCCAATATGGCGGCTATTTGTTTACATCGTTGTGAATCTAGCTAAGAGTTTGTTCAATTTAATCTTTGTTAATGTCTGAAGACTGAGGGACAATTACATCCTGCAACAGTCAAGGAGTATATTTAAGAAGAAATGTTTGTCGGGACTGAGGCAATGTATTTTACAGCTGTAATAATTAATGCGCCATCGCGGTGTAAACTGTGTACGGAACTAGGAACAGTTAGATTTAGGTTAATCCACTTCTTGACTAAAGATTAGTATAGAATTAAATAGTTATCTTGGTTTATAAATATAAGTACACGTGGCAACGCCGCACTGGGCACACAGACAGTTATAAATAAATTAACGACCTTGAGTCAGAAAATTAATTATTATCATCAAAAATGTAAACGATGTTTCCTAATATCATAAATAAAAAAATTCGGTTGGCAAGGCTGCCCCTGAATATTTGGACGACTTACATATGAAATTACTAAACCTGAAGATGTCCTAAAACAACGGGGACGAAACGTCAAAGTATTTAATTTTTTGTTAAACATCTTTCTGACTCAATGTCGTATTTTTTATTATAACTATTTTATTTAACCAAAGTGGTGCTAAAATATAAATAAAGTGCGAGGTTAAATATTATTTGGGAAACGAGTCGCCCTGCAGAGGTCCAGGCCGTGTGACGTAACATTGATCAAGGAGTTCCTAAATGCACGCAACCCTGCAGGCACCCGCGTCGCGCTGGACGCAGCCTTCACTTTAGACCGCCTGCACGTGGTAAATAAGAAACACCCACCCACTAGGGGAAGATTAAACACATCATTAAACTACTGCTTCAGATTTACGTGACGCAATAGAGCAAAGTTATTATTTACTATCGATAAATTACTCACCTGAATAATAAGTGTAAAGTTACGTTACTATTTACTACAGCAGACTTATGGAACCTCTTTTTTTTAGGGTAACAGGCTGCTTTCCCATTGTCGTTGCGTTTTCGTCGCTTTTGAGTTTTGTCAACTGACGAGTGCAGTTGTGTCGCTCTAGGCTCTTCTTAGCACCTGAAGAAAGGAGGTACAAGGATCCCAGAAACGTCGTGTGGTATTTATATTACCCTTTTTTCTCTGTATTGTCTATTTTTCTTATTCATCTCCCTTATTCATGATTTTTTTTTACTTTTATTTGATTAATAGATTTTTTTGTTGGACAAATTTGCCGTTTTTCTGATAATTTTCGCAGTTGGTACACTTGGAGCAGTACCGTAGGGAGACTTAAAAAGACCCCGTAGAGGATTAATTAAAATTTGTAATTATTTGATTTTTCCCTGACAAACGTCGTCGTAGTTTAAGAGATCCGCGGAGGGCGCAGATGGTCGCACTTGGTATTAATGCCCGGTGTTATTTAGAAGATTTGTGTACGGGGGGGGGGGGGACGTGTCAGACGCAGGGTGGCCAACCCCCTCCCTCTCCTCCTGGATCGATGCAGCAGTGTGCCTCGTCATACAGCAGCAGCTCTCAGTCTGCAAACTTTGCCCATCCTAACAGCTCTTCATTCCTCTGTATTAACACCACCACCACCACCACGACGTCGCGCGACTATTTTTAACCGTTTCAGAGAAAATAAATTGAAGAAATCATAAGCAAGCAACGAAGGTGGAGACAAAGGACGAGGCAAAGTTTTTTTTTTCAACGCCGCCGATGTTATTAAAATAATCAATGCCGGGTATTTAGAATAATTAGGCGAATCAACGCCAAGTTCTTTTACAGCTGGTAATTGTGAAATGAAGCCATGGAGACGGAAGAGCGAAGGCGGCCGCGGTCGACATTCCTTTGACGGGAGATTTTCGATCGCCTCCTCCATCGTCAGGACGTTAATTAAAGCTCTTTGGCAGGCCACCAGAGTGAAGGGAGGCGGAGAAATGGCTTCCGCGACCCTGAGTGAAACGTCCGCGCGGGAAAGAAAAAAAACAACCACTTCCCTCCTTCATCAAAAAGGAGAATCAAAGCACTTGTAAGGACAAGAAGGCGACTTGAAAGCGTCACATTTAGTCGTTTGTAAATGATGATTGACAGCTGCTTCTCAAGACCGCCTCCTGTGTGAGGTGCCGCAGCCACAGTCGCCATATTTGTTTTCCCCCTTCCAGTATAAGAAGGTATATTCGCAACCATCCCTGCATTATTTACCCTAAAATATTTTGGACGTGTAGTTGAGGACTTCAGGAAACCGAGGCACTCTACAATACTAACTACCCCCTCCCTCCCTCCCCTTGACTTTCAGATGCTCTGTGAACCCAGCGACCATTAAAATAAAATATGTACAGGGTGTTTCACAATTCCTATTACAAACTTCTAGTATTTAAATATTTTTTTTTATGAAAAGATAATTAGAAAGGGTCCACAACCATAACACCAGGGGGAGGGGGTGAGGGGAACATTTTTGTTATATTAAGCATCTGAATCTAAGAAGTACGAAAGATTTATGTACTCGAAAATTAATTATTTCGTATGAAATAATTTTTTATTAATTTAAGAACAAAATCTATTTAAAATGCTTTAATAATTTCTATTGCAAAATTAATTAGATCTTTTATCTTTTGTTTATAACTGATTTATAAATCTTTGGCCTCATTTTGGACAAACTTTCTGTGATTTAAATAATGATTAATTATTCATTTATCTAATTAGAATATTTTTAATACAGACGTTTTATAAATCGTCATTTAAATAATTAATTATTTTTTTTGGTCTTTTTGAAATATTTGGCGATATTTTCATTGATTCTTCTTCTTCTTCTACGGTTCCACAGCTCGATATCGGGCCTCGACCTCCAGTAGTCGCTTCCCTCCAAACTTCTCTGTCTAAAGCTTTTCTCCTCCATCATCCTTTGTTATGTCCTTCTCTACTTCGTCTGTTCCTTGGTTTTCCTGCCTTTCTTTCACCTTCCATATCATTGTATAATGCATCCTTTCCTTTCCCATGTGTCGCACGTATTTAATCTATTTTTTTTTTCGTAGTTATTTCCGTTGAACATCTTTGTTGGAAGATATTTATAATTTACAGATTTTTTCAAAAATTAGTTTCTCAATTGTTTACATTTTATTTGAAAACTTCTTCCACAATTAACCACTTACTTTATATTCCTAGGAATGGAGGGAAAAAAAATTCCAGTGATTGTTTTATCTTCAATTTAACAAAGAAGTTGGATAACAAAATTTTATAGTGTGGTAAAGAAATGTGATGTTTATTTTTAAGTCTAAAATAAAAATAAAATATTTGTAGTTTAAATTAATTGTTTTTTTGGATTTCTGTCAGTCCTCAACCACCCCCCTGTTCCCCCCCTCTCGGATATAAATAATTTATCTAATAAAATCTTCCTAAGCGCTCTTAGTGAAGTGAAGTTCAGCTTACAATTATTTTTTTATTTCTTACTTTATATTTAATATTCCTTACTTCTGTAATCCTAACTTATTCTCCCTTATTTAGGTTTGTAGTATTCCTTATATTCTCCCCCTGGACCTATTTCATGTGTAACCTTAAGGGTATCTCATTCACACAGTTGTAAGTAACATCAATTTGACTCGTCCTGTTTCCTCATCCGAGGACTGATGGAAATAATAAATCTAAGTAGATTGGCTGAGGGTGGACTGGGGGGTCCTGTAGGTGAGTCGCAGGAGGGACCAATTAACGCGGTCAGCCCAATTACCGTCAAGTGCGGAACGACTTCCAAGCTTCTCGTTTATAAATTTTTTAAAAAATGGGGGGATGGGGGGTGAAAGAAGTAGTGTCCCTCATTAGCGAACAAAGGTCTCCGTAAACAGTCGTTAGGAACCTTTTCCCACCCTCTCCATGGATGTGAATGAGAATTTTTTTTTCTTTCTCTTGATGCACCTGGAATAGCGTTGCAAAGTTCCGTCACGTGGGGTGATTGGTCGCAAGTGTGGAAGGCAGGGGACGGCGATGACAAGTGTGACCGTGTAATGTCATTCAATACGCTGTTATTACAACTACAAAGGAGCCATTAGATTGGTTTCTGCCTCATGAGATAAATCACGGTCCCTCCAGAGATAATATACAATCTTACAGGAGACAAGAGCTCAGCGTGACGGCTCAAGTTCATAGATTTGATAACGCCAAAGAGACTTCGTGCCGAAGCGAATTGAAGCAAAGCAAAGAGACTGGATCCTCCTCTGGGGTCACGAGGAGCGGCCGTGAAGGGATTACGGTGATAAATGGCTGCAGACGCGGCAGCCATGTTAATGTATTTAGAGATAAAGGAACACACGGAGACAAGACGAGGGAGAAACCCACCACGATAGACCTAAGAAGATCTACCAATCACTTTGCTGATTCGAAGATTTTATATACAAAATTATTGTAAAGGAAATCGAAATTACAGAAATTATCAGAGCCACAAACAGTTTTTCCTCCTTACTTAATCTTTATTTTCAGGTATATTATACCATTGTTTTCTTTTATAAATCACATTCATGTACAGTAATTTCATTCACAGTCCTTACACGGGCCACATAACAAGGAAACTGTCCATATGGAGATTAAGACAATTTTTTTAATAGGGTGAGAAATACGGAGAAGTAGTTTGTGGAAGAGAGTTGTATTAGGAGGACTAATAGTGAAGTTAAGGAGGCATTAGTCGTGCTTGTATGTATGCATTTACGCTGATTGCTGTACAAACTTAAACGCGTGGACAGATTGCGACAAAGATTGGTACAGATATTCTTCATAAACCGAGAAACAGTACTGTGGAGGTGAGAAACCCTTAACATAACTGTGGAAAGAAATATAATTGATAAACGTGTGATAATTTTGTGGTTAAATTACTGGGGCGCCAAAAGACCGTGACGTCACGAGAGAGAGAGAGAGAGAGAGAGACAGAGACGTTACTACCAGACGAACAAAGGAAATAGCTCCTTTTTCCGTAGTGACAAGTAAAGCAGAAATAATTTGATTGAATAAAAATAATAAATTTTAACCTGCGATACTTCATCGAATGATAATAAAAAACTGTACGAAATACTTCACGATCCTTGCGGGGCAAAAATGTAAGCTCGTTTTCGGCGCCATATTAGTGACTCCAATATGGAGGCCATTTGTTTACATTATTGTGAATCTAGCTAAGAATTACATCAACTTAATCTCTCATAATGTCTGAAGACTGAAGGACAGTTATATCCTGCAACACTCAAGGAGTATATTTAAGAAATGTTTGTCGGGACTGATGCAATAAAATTCAATGTTTTTTAAAGCTGTTTAATTAATGCGCTACCGCGGTCGAAAGTGTGTGGGGAACTAGGAACAGTTAGATTTAGGTTAAATCACTTCTAGACTAAAGATTAATATAGAATTAAATTCCTTTTTCGAGTTTATATAAATAAGTACACGTGGCAACGCCGGGCACACACATAGTAAGTAAATAATTTTGTAATCTTGTTTAAGAAGTAAGACCTTGGTGAAAGTCTGGACAAGACACACACACACACACAGAGAGAGTGACAGAGAGAGAGAGAGAGTAATGTCCTTAGCCAGGTTTGTCCTGTCGTGGTCCGTCCCTAATCGCCTTGTCAACACGCAATCACGCAATGCAGGCTCCCAAACTGCACCGCCACGGCGGACTAAACGGCCACGATTGGATTGGTTTCAATTGAAATTAAAATCGCCAACTTTTCCATCCCCGTGCGGGGTGATTACCCACCGTCACTCACTTCCACTCACCCAGAGATTTCTTTTAAATGTTGCTCGCTCACAACTCGGAAGTCTGCGAGGGATGTTCTCTCGCAGGCAGAACCTTGTAGGAGACATACGAAGGGGCTACCTTTGGGGATACCTCCTGCTTTCCGTTTTTGAACTAAGGTTCCCACAAGCCTAGGCACCTCGGCCTGTTCTGAGGTGTGTATGTTCCGGGGTCAGAGACCTTGGGCATACGGTAAGAGTTGTCCGCTATTGTCATTGGAACAGTCGGCCAGCTGCCTCCTAAACTGGTCGAGGCACGGACAAGGGAATGCTGCGTCCCCACAGCAAACTCCTCTCCCGCTATCGGAAGGGCGTGGGACAAGTACCCAATGCCCGACCTACCTGATGCAGGTTTTTCTAGGGTTTTCCGTGCATTACTTTTAGGCGAATGCCGGGTAGGATCCTTAACATATAGTCCGGGGGCCCCTAGTTAACCCTTGGCTACCTTCCTCTACCCTTCCGGATCCCCCCTTTCAAATCCCTTCCTCTGCTATTAAAGGGGATTTGCCCCAACGTGGATGACCCTCATGTAGCCTGTTACTCTATAAAAAAAATGCGACTCTGTCTCATAGCTGTCTTTTTTCATTTAGGTTACATTATTTATTTAAAACCCTCTCGGTTTATGACTCAGGGCACCAACCCTTCATTAATAACACGTCTTAATGACGGTTAGTTGATAAACGTAGTTACGTCACTGCGGCAACGACAAATATAAAATAAGAGTAGCATCTGTGACTTCGTCGTGCTTCGAGAACAACAAAATTCCTCATTGGATATTAAAACGTGCACTAAAATTTTATGAATGTTTGTATTTTCCACTTGTTTCCGTTTCCCCGGCGACTGACTGACTGACGCGCCACCACGGTCGTGGTAATTACTCGCATAAATCTCTCACCTGCGTTATTAACAGGAGCTCGTCGCGAAATAGATTTAGCAAGTAGCAGGGCGTTAGTAGTTAATGCACTCGCCTCATCCCCCTCCCCGAGCCTATTAACTCAGTGACAGAATTTATCGGTCGTGCCTGAAGTGTGTTAGATTTACCTGGTTACTGGACGTTAATCGTTATGGGGAGCGAGAGCTGTTAATGGGCCATAATATTCTATAACGCCCAGGGGGGCTAATGCGTGAAAGTAAATTATGTTACTGCGTCGCCTAGATGCGAGTCTCCCCAACCTCATTACAACACCACCCCATCTGGAAAGGCGTCACCAAGACAAGCTTGTATTATGTGAAAACACTCACCAATTATCGAGTATAGAAAATAAAATCGTAGAAATTAATTTTTGTTTCCATTCTTAAAAATTCAACGTATTTTGAACTCTTATCATCTGAACAAGTCCCCCAAAATAAGGGATGAAACGGGGTTTCTGTTTTCAAGTAGAAATTCAACGTATTTTGAACTCTTATCGTCTGAACAAGTCCCCCAAAATAAGGGATGAAACGGGGTTTCTGTTTTCAAGTAGAAATTCAACGTATTTTGAACTCTTATCATCTGAACAAGTCCCCCAAAATAAGGGATGAAACGGGGTTTCTGTTTTCAAGTACAAATTCAACGTATTTTGAACTCTTATCATCTGAACAAGTCCCCCAAAATAAGGGATGAAACGGGGTTTCTGTTTTCAAGTAGAAATTCAACGTATTTTGAACTCTTATCGTCTGAACAAGTCCCCAAAAATAAGGGATGAAACGGGGTTTCTGTTTTCAAGTAGAAATTCAACGTATTTTGAACTCTTATCATCTGAACAAGTCCCCCAAAATAAGGGATGAAACGGGGTTTCTGTTTTCAAGTAGAAATTCAACGTATTTTGAACTCTTATCGTCTGAACAAGTCCCCCAAAATAAGGGATGAAACGGGGTTTCTGTTTTCAAGTAGAAATTCAACGTATTTTGAACTCTTATCATCTGAACAAGTCCCCCAAAATAAGGGATGAAACGGGGTTTCTGTTTTCAAGTACAAATTCAACGTATTTTGAACTCTTATCATCTGAACAAGTCCCCCAAAATAAGGGATGAAACGGGGTTTCTGTTTTCAAGTAGAAATTCAACGTATTTTGAACTCTTATCGTCTGAACAAGTCCCCAAAAATAAGGGATGAAACGGGGTTTCTGTTTTCAAGTAGAAATTCAACGTATTTTGAACTCTTATCATCTGAACAAGTCCCCCAAAATAAGGGATGAAACGGGGTTTCTGTTTTCAAGTAGAAATTCAACGTATTTTGAACTCTTATCGTCTGAACAAGTCCCCCAAAATAAGGGATGAAACGGGGTTTCTGTTTTCAAGTACAAATTCAACGTATTTTGAACTCTTATCATCTGAACAAGTCCCCCAAAATAAGGGATGAAACGGGGTTTCTGTTTTCAAGTAGAAATTCAACGTATTTTGAACTCTTATCGTCTGAACAAGTCCCCAAAAATAAGGGATGAAACGGGGTTTCTGTTTTCAAGTAGAAATTCAACGTATTTTGAACTCTTATCATCTGAACAAGTCCCCCAAAATAAGGGATGAAACGGGGTTTCTGTTTTCAAGTAGAAATTCAACGTATTTTGAACTCTTATTGTCTGAACAAGTCCCCCAAAATAAGGGATGAAACGGGGTTTCTGTTTTCAAGTAGAAATTCAACGTATTTTGAACTCTTATCATCTGAACAAGTCCCCCAAAATAAGGGATGAAACGGGGTTTCTGTTTTCAAGTACAAATTCAACGTATTTTGAACTCTTATCATCTGAACAAGTCCCCCAAAATAAGGGATGAAACGGGGTTTCTGTTTTCAAGTAGAAATTCAACGTATTTTGAACTCTTATCGTCTGAACAAGTCCCCAAAAATAAGGGATGAAACGGGGTTTCTGTTTTCAAGTAGAAATTCAACGTATTTTGAACTCTTATCATCTGAACAAGTCCCCCAAAATAAGGGATGAAACGGGGTTTCTGTTTTCAAGTAGAAATTCAACGTATTTTGAACTCTTATCGTCTGAACAAGTCCCCCAAAATAAGGGATGAAACGGGGTTTCTGTTTTCAAGTAGAAATTCAACGTATTTTGAACTCTTATCATCTGAACAAGTCCCCCAAAATAAGGGATGAAACGGGGTTTCTGTTTTCAAGTACAAATTCAACGTATTTTGAACTCTTATCATCTGAACAAGTCCCCCAAAATAAGGGATGAAACGGGGTTTCTGTTTTCAAGTAGAAATTCAACGTATTTTGAACTCTTATCGTCTGAACAAGTCCCCAAAAATAAGGGATGAAACGGGGTTTCTGTTTTCAAGTAGAAATTCAACGTATTTTGAACTCTTATCGTCTGAACAAGTCCCCCAAAATAAGGGATGAAACGGGGTTTCTGTTTTCAAGTAGAAATTCAACGTATTTTGAACTCTTATCATCTGAACAAGTCCCCAAAAATAAGGGATGAAACGGGGTTTCTGTTTTCAAGTAGAAACCGCCGCATATTAAGAGATCGAAAATGGCAGATGAGACTAGACATCGCTCAGCTCTAAGATCTTTGCTCCTCTACCAGAGAAGTCTTCACCATCCAGCGATAATAGTCGCCCTCCAGAGGTAAACAACAACAATAACAGCAAAAGCTTTGGTGATTCAGTGTAAAAAAAAAATTCTACTGCAAGATCGCAGGTGTTTTACTCAGTGGAAGGAGTTTCTTGATCGTTCCCCCCTTCTCTAATAATTAATTAATTTTTATTTATACTACAAAAGTGTTGCTACTTATTTCATAACTTGCTTAGTGTCTCTGTTGGTCTTTTCTGCTCTTTTGTTCGTCTGTTTCACGCACCAGGGGGCCTGGGAGTTTTATACGGAAAGGCAGATTCCTCTTCCGTCTGTTCCGTGACGTCACTCGTCCCTCGTTTGTGCCTTTCATCCCAGTGTGCGTGTGTTTATTCTTGTGTGACGTATATTCTGATAGTTAATCCTCTAATCATTTTACTAGTGCGTATTGAATTTATTTTATTGAGTACTGTAAATATTATATTATACCCTTAGTATAGTAACAGAATTATTTTTATTATTATTACTACAAAGTTTTTTTAGTGTCTCTGTTGGTCTTTTCTGCTCTTTTGTTCGTCTGTTTCACGCACCAGGGGGCCTGGGAGTTTTATACGGAAAGGCAGATTCCTCTTCCGTCTGTTCCGTGACGTCACTCGTCCCTCGTTTGTTGGACAGGAAAATTTTATGTTCCCGATTTTTAGTATTTTTTTAGGTCCTAATTGCAGCATCCAATAACTATATTGTTATTTAATGTAACTGACGTAGCCAACTTCCTCATACGAGGACTAATGGAATAAAATAAAAGTTGTAGGGTGAGGAAACTTGTAAACCTACGACGTTAGACCCGTCAACTGACTGACTGACGCACAGCGGGTGAAACCAGAGAAACTTCTGATAATTAATTAATTTTTGTTTATACTGTTGCTAATAAAACTACTTGCTCAAGGGCAGATTCCTCTTCCGTCTGTTCCGTGACGTCACTTGAGGTTTCCCTGAACTTGGAAGGGGGGTGCAGAGATCCTCGAACAGCCGCCTCCTGAACCACGTCATGACCGTCGCGGAGAAATTCTCAAAGGACAATTCCAAACGAGCTCTTAGCTAAAAAAAATAACCCCCCGTCATTTCGACAAGTTTTTTTTTATATATTTAATTTACATTAATCTCTCACACACACAGCGCCACGACGAAAGCTGTGACCGTTTCTGGAATCAGCAATTAATGTCAAACCCTCAATGACCCCTCCCCGCCCCCCTCTGTATGGAAAAATAGGTTTCATAAACTGAATAAGAATTTATAATTATTATTTTGCGTGTGTGTGTGTGTGTGTGTGTGAAAACTGATGTGTTGCGAAACAGTTGAAAGGAATCGTTGGACCTCGTCACAGAAACTGTTAGTAGATGGTTAAGCAAAACGGAGCGTAAATTTGTTTCCAGGCGCCGCAATCAGTTTGAGTGAGTCCCTGGGCTGGGCAACGCCGCCGCATCGACGGACTCGTTTCTGAGAAGCGGGCAAATGGAGGAGGGACCCGACACAGTGTCCGTTACGTCGAGTCACTTCACGCGCGCGGAATGGCGGAACACAGATAGTAATTACGAAAGCGGGGGGGGGAAAGAGAGAGAGAGAAGGGGAGAGAGAGAGAAAGAAGGAGAGAGAGAGAAGGAGAGAGAGAGAGGAGAGAGAGAGAGAAGGAGAGAGAGAGAGAGAAGGAGAGAGAGAGAGAAGGGGAGAGAGAGAGAGAAGGAGAGAGAGAGAGGAGAGAGATGCGTTTATTGAATTTGATGATGCAGGCCAGGGAGACCGACAGCAGCGAATAAAACCCAGTCGATATGTAGCGAGGGTCCACACCCGGGGCTCGGACAAACAGCAATAAGCGAAATTACGGGCGTCCAGATGGGACAAACGGAGCGCTAAATTACTCCCTCCATCAATGCCCCCCTCCCTCCCCCCCCCCAAATTCTTTTTCATTTCGAACGATTTGATATAATGGTTACCCCTTAGCCAATTTCCCCCCCCCCCCTCATATCGAAAGAGTGGGCTCACAAAAAAAGTCTGTCGACCATTTTTATTTTTGCCAAAAGGGTAATTTTCACAATAAAAGGTATGTAAGACACTGTGGAAGACTCTTTTTTTTTAAAAAAAAATTATAATAAAAATTAAACAGATAAAATTCTCGGGCCAATTGAATAAGAAACGTTTCGACGGCAAGCTCCGCCGCCGTCGTCATCTGGTTAACCAGATTCACCGGTGAGAGCCCGTCGCTCTCTAATAATTATTATTTACAATTTTTTAGTTTTGTCAACCGACGAGTGCAGTTGTGTCGCTCTAGGCTCTCCTTCGGACCTGTATAAAAGGGGAAAATGATCCCAGAAACGTTTCTGCTGTGATGTTTATATCATCACTTCTTTCGTCTGTTTCTGGATATCTTTCTTACTATGAACTTTGAATCGGATGTTAAATTTTTTTCTTTTTAAAAATCCCTCTTTTATTATCTTTGATAATTACCCATATCAAGTCCTCTGCTCTGTTTATTGGTAAAACATTTCAATAGATTTTTATTTTCAACTGTTTTCTACGTGTAAAAAATAAAAATCACCTAAAAATAGTTATAATTCAACTGGTAATTCGTTTGGTAAATAAGTGGACATTTTTACTGGTTGTCCGTCTGAAATTACATCGGGTTTCACAGCTACCAACCTTAGAAACACAACAAGCTTAAAAAAAACTAAATGTTTTCTTTTAATTTCGTGTAGATAAGGTTGGTAGCACTGAAACCAGATTTAATTAAATGTAGTTACAAAAACAAAAAGTTTACATTTAATTTTTGTGTACATAATGTTGGTAGCTCTTGAACCCGACGTAATTCTAGACGGAAAACCAATAAAATTAAAATAAAACTTTTTTGTTTTAAGTTTTTGTATATAATGGTTGGTAACTATGAATTCCAATGTAATTATTAACTACTTGTTTTTAAGTAAAAAAAAATATAGGACTATATGTAGAAAAAAAGGATTGAAAAAGACTAAAAAAAAAGGCCGAAAGCTACTGAGCAAAGTGTAAACAAAAATCAATTGAAATGTTTTACCAGTAAACAGAACAGAGGACTTAATATGGGTAATTATCAAAGGTAATAAAAGAGGGATTTTTATAAAGAAAAAAAAAATTACGTCTGATTCAAAGTTGATAGTAAGAAAGATATCCAGAAACAGACAAAAGAAGTGATTATATAAATACCACAGCAGAAACGTTTCTGGGATCATTTTCCCCTTTCATTCAGGTCCGTAGAAGAGCCTAGAGCGACACAACTGCACTCGCCAGTTGACGAAACTAAAAAAAAAAGGGAGTTTTATATACAAATATATAAACGACATGACCACTACGAAGAATGACACATGAATACAGATTTAATTCAGCTGCCAATAATGTTCCAAGGTTCCTAACATACAACAGGAAAATATATATACCACTACCCAGCGCTGATATGTATAAAAAAAAAGATTTTAACCAACAATATATAATAATAGTGAAATGAAAAATACGAATAAATGAAAGATAGAAAAATTACAGAGAAAAGAAGTGATGATATAAACACCACAGCAACAACGTTTCTAGGATCCTTGTTCCTTTCCTCAGGTTCCGAAGAAGAGCCTGGAGCGACCCAACTGCACTTATGTACACTAATAATAATAATTCCAGACTGATTGCAGAGATGCTTCACAATGAAGCTATTAACATATACAGCTACTAACGTACAAACAGACGCTGTGAAACTCAACCAACAATTGCTGCTGTGATCCCCTCATTGTTACGCAAAGGCTTCTGCTTTCCCCATTGTCGTTGCTCCCTCATTGTTACGCTGACCTTCTTCGGCGCGCTCGCAATGTCGTTGCGTTTTCCTCGCTTATGAGTTCTTGTCAACTGACCGGTAGTGCAGTTGTGTCGCTCTAGGCGCTCTTCTTCAGCACCTGATGAAAGGAAGGACAAGGGATCCCAGAAACGTTGCTGTGTGGTATTTATATCATCACTACGGTACTATTTAATAAATCATTTTCGACCACCATGATTTTGGAATGATGTATACAAAATAACAATAAAAATATTTAATCTAATCTGAGATCTTTTGCGCTACGACCCCTCTAAAGGTTAAACATGTCTGCTGTAAATAACAGTTTCTTTTTTACATTTTTTTAAAAATATTTAATTGCAATTAATAAAAGTAACAGCCTATTAGTAAGGGGGGAAAAATTAAACTCGACGTTTCGCGCTCTGATTGGAACCTCTTCAGGTACGTGGTTGAGAAACCAAAACCTACAAAGTTATATAATATAATGTTTTTTTAATATATATATATATAATTATGTATCAATATATAATTTATAGTGTTAAAAAATTATCTAACGTGCGGATGTCGTTGAGACCGAAATGAATGATAAATATTTGGGGGTTTTTGCTTGTTTTTCGTCCAGCACCTTCACCTTCACCTTCATCTTCGCATCTCCGTATCCTGTTTTTCCCTCTGTTTCCACAAGTGCCGTGTGTTGTTGTTGTCACTCGTCGCCCACGTTCCTCCTCCTCCGCCTAATGAACCACTTTGTGTGAACACAGCCCGTCAGAGTCTCTCACAGGGGGATTTTGACGGTAATTACCGGAACCAATTGATTTGATATCGACCCAGAGATTGCGTTTGCACGAGGAGGCTGAGGCTGATTGTGACCAAAGACAATACTGAGTTCGCTTCATGAACTATTGATGTCAAATCCTCGGAAACACACACACAAACAAACAGACACGTTGCATTACGGCAGAGCGATTTACATGTTGCGACAATTACAACTTTGATCCAACAAATGTCCGCACACGTTCAGGGATTGTGTGTGTGTGTGTGTGTGTGTGTGTAGGTGGCGACGGTGACACACGGAGCAGAAAACGGCCATACAAAGACAGTGTTTCCAAAGTAACTCCTGAATAATATATATATATATATTGTAATGCCAATTAATTAGGCCATTAATTGGTTTTAACAAAATTTAAGTGTACCGGCAGGAGCTTCCAAAGCGACAATAGAGCCGAGCTCTGTTGCTTTGTCGGAAAGTCAAAAATGGCGTATGCGCGCTAAAACTCGGAAGAACTAGGAGTTCAGTTCGCGTGGGGAAAAAAAAAACATCGTGAGGAGCAGAACAAGTAATATAACTGTTAGTTGGTGGCGGGACATTTCAGAGGACGGAACAAATAATACCAGAGCAGAGACTAGCCGTCGTTAATGTATTATTATTAAACAAAGTTGTGAATTTAAGACAAAGTAAAAACATTCACGGAAGTGTTACCTCGTAAATATCGCTAAGGAAAAGCAGTTTACGTCTACAGCCAGCCAGGAGAGTCTAAGAGAGTTTACGTCTATAGCCAGCCAGGAGAGTCTAAGAGAGTTTACGTCTATAGCCAGCCAGGAGAGTCTAAGAGAGTTTACGTCTATAGCCAGCCTGGAGAGTCTAAGAGAGTTTACGTCTACAGCCAGCCAGGAGAGTCTAAGAGAGTTTACGTCTACAGCCAGCCAGGAGAGTCTAAGAGAGTTTACGTCTATAGCCAGCCAGGAGAGTCTAAGAGAGTTTACGTCTACAGCCAGCCAGGAGAGTCTAAGAGAGTTTACGTCTACAGCCAGCCGGAATAGTAAAGGTGCAGTTTAAGTCCAAAGGGGTAAAAGACTAACAAATCTAGGAATCATAGGATTCCTGTAAGGCGAGCAGACATCAGATAGCTGACATTCAGGAGGATCATCCGAGTTCTTGTGAGCCTATCAAGGTTGACTTCAAGAGTGTGAAATCTGTGAGTCGATATTTAGAGTCAGTGTATAATCCTGCCATAGTGAACTCCCAATGGGAGCAACAAACAACTCTTATCGTCGTACGCCCAAGGTCACTCAAATACCAGTTTCTATTCAACTGACGAATTTAAGGAATTATCTCTAAAACCTTTTTTTTTTTAAAAAAAGTACAAACAATCACGATTTATTTATTTTTGGTTTACTTGATTAAATTTAATTACTGTGGTTTTTATTCTTTATTATGCACTTTTTAATTCCTATAACACATGTATTATTACAGACTTTATCCGCATAGTCCGCTTAAAAATTACCACCGCAGTTCGTGTTTAATTCTTTCCACGTCTTTGAAATATGACATATGTATATATATATATATATATATATATATATATATATATCTGAATGTCCTACTCCACCTAATTTTTATCGCACCAGCATCATCATCTGTGCAACGAAGCCTGCGAGGACTGTTCCTATCATAGGTGAACCTTCCCAGAGAGCCCTGGAGGAGGCTACCTTTTTTTTGGGGGGGGGGGATACCTTCTCCTCTCTGTCTGTTTTTGTTTCAACTAAGGTTCCCACAAGCCGAGGCACCTCGGCCTGATTTGAGAGGAGGTCGCAAGACCTTGGGCGTACGACTGTAAGAGTTGTCGTCTGCTCCCATTGGACCAGTCGGCCAGCTGCCTCCGAAACATGGTCAATGCACGGAGAAGGGAATGCTGGTGGCTGCCGTCATCTTAAGAGCCTGATCTATGTGGTGCGGTTTTTCGTAGGGTTTTCCCCTGCATCAATTTTAGGCGAATAAACCACAGCCCTGGGGGTCCCTAGTTAACCCTTGGCTACCTTCCTCTACCCTTCCTTTCACCCGCTTTCCTATGCCATAAGAGGGCAGTGGCCACTAAGTGGACTATATGACTACTGTCTACACTTCCTTCAGCATCTGTGACCTTCACAGATTTTCCATTTGTGTCTTGGAAATTCACACACAATTTTCAGTTAATTATAACCACTACCTCGGGCATCCACCACACACAACCCTGAGAGAAAGACTTGTAATCAGTTATTGAATTGTATCCATGCTTTAAATTTAAATGATTATTCATTCAATACCGCTAAACCATAATATTATATATAATATTTATTTATTACAGTGTTGAGTTGAAGAAGGAGATCTTCCTGGGGGAGTAGCCTGGTAAGGGAAGAATTAAATACCCAAACCATAAATGAAGGCAAAGCGTAGTCACTGAGACGGAAGTAGCGTGTGTCGACACCTTCTGGGTAGGAAGATCCGGGTGAAGCAACGTTGGACGTGAGAAAGGGTTGCGATGGAGATGGTCACCGCGGATAGCGAGCCTAATGGCGTTATCTGGGAGGCTGCAGGTGTATGCCGAGGCTCAGGTGGTCGCGCAATTGCATCGCCATTGTCTTCGGTCCGTACGGAGAAGCATTGATCGTTCCTCCAACAAAACGCAACCCTGGACAAAGGACTCGTAGCGAGGCGGCCGAGCGCTAAACACACGCACCCACGAGGCTTCCCCCGCGCCATTGTCCTCGTCAGGATTGTCCGACTGCAGTCCGCTGTAGGCCACGAATCTAGCCGGGGAAGTCAGCCAGTGGTTCCTCTGACGGTGAAGACGTAAGGAAAAGATCACTTATAAAATACAGCTTCGATCAACAATACGTTTCACTCAATTTCCCCAGAGTATTATAATATAATGTACTACCTGGGTGCCCCGGCGTTGCCACGTGTACTTATTTATATAAGCCAGAAAAAGGGTTTAATTCTCTGTTAATCTTTAGTCAAGAAGTGATTTAACCTAAATCTAACTGTTCCTAGTTCCTTACACACTTGCGACCGCGATGGCGCATTAATTCGAACAGTTGTAAAATACATTGCATCACTCCCGACAAACATTTCTTCTTAAATATACTCCTTGACTGTTGCGAGGATATAATTGTCCCTCAGTCTTCAGACATTAACAAAGATTAAATTGAAGAAACTCTTAGCTAGATTCACGATGTAAACAAATGGCCGCCATATTGGAGTCACTAAACATGGCGACGAAAATTAACTTACATTTTCCCCCGCAAGGATCGTAAAGTACTTCGTATTGTTTTTTTTTATCATCATTCGATGGAGTATCGCTGGATAATATTATACTTTTTATTTAATCAAAATATTTCTGCATTATTTCATTACCGGGAATAGGAACTATTTCCTTTGTACGTCGCGTAGTGACGTCACTCTCTCTCACGCGTGACGTCACGGTCTCTCGGCGGGCAGTGATTTAACACAAAATTGTCACGTTTTTCGATTATAATTCTTTCCACCTTTATGCTAGGGGGTTTCTCAAGCCCCCCCCCCTCCCCCACCCCCACCAGTACTGTTTCTCGTGTGTTTGAAGAACGTGTGCAGCAATTTTTGTTGCAATCCTTTCCACGCGT